>MJUU01054364.1:44231-74063 GCA_002080025.1 Modiolus philippinarum | reverse complement strand
ATTCGGATTTCGTTTTGTTTTATGCATTTTAAACACTTTTTGAAATTATGGATTGCCTTTGTTTGGGTTCTAGTGCTGCTGATGAGGAATAAATTTCCGAAATGGCCATACAGCTCATTAAAATTATTGCCGTTGGAGTTAACATATGTGTTATGGTCTCATGTTTATTTACTCCATATCCTTTCGTAAAATATTTAATACAGGAGTTTGTCTTTTATTGCAGTGTGGAGTTGGTAAAACAATTCCCCGTGGTAGAGATGTATGCTCTTTATTTTTCTTAGATATGGTGTACTTGTACATGAGATAATATCTCATGTGTACACCTTGTTCAATTACTATTATCTCAATTTATGTAAATTCTAAAACCGAAGGACCAACTCTCTCCATCGTAGTTTTGTCCTTAGCTGTATTTGATATTACTGATTATTCGGATTTCGTTTTGTTTTATGCATTTTAAACACTTTTTGAAATTATGGATTGCCTTTGTTTGGGTTCTAGTGCTGCTGATGAGGAATAAATTTCCGAAATGGCCATACAGCTCATTAAAATTATTAACGTTGAAGTTAACATATGTGTTATGGTCTCATGTTCATTTACTCCATATCCTTTCGTAAAATATCTTATCTTGTATATTTTTTTCAAGAAACATGCAATTTTCTGTGTCATGTTTGGTATGTACATGTTCAGTCTTCTGATTTTGTACCTTAAGTGGAAAAAGATATTTGTATTTCAAAAATTGTACAATATTTCTGAACGGTAGTTGTCACGAATTGCAGAGAAGCAATTAAAAAATAAATTCTCTGAAAGACCCCAACCCCAATTTGAAATGTTCGATCTGAATGATAACCTACTAGCGATAAATCAATATTTGGTAAGTTTGGGACAAAATGGCACTATGATTAAAAGTATTCAAACAAAAAAAAAGCTTTACCACGATCTTAAATATTTGTATGCAGTTATAGCCATTGGTCATCAGATTTTAGATGGATCTATATAGTTTACTAAATTTCTAAGTGAGAATGAGTTTCTACAGGGTTTCCTAAGTGCGTCATTTCAGGTCCTTTTGGTGGCGGTGATCAGGGTTCGATATGAATCGTAAAATGGTCTGCATTTTCTTCTTTGTACGTGGAACACCACAAAGTCTGGATGCTAATCGATTTATGATGTTGCATTTTAACAAGAAAACGGCATATAACATAACCAGGGTTGATAAAAATTACACTAAAGCAGAAAATATTCTTAAGTGCGTCAAAACCGGTCACCCGGGGATACATTGTGCATTGATAAAAAAAATAGATAAATAAAGTCTGTGTCATTCACTTGGTCTGTATTCATTGTTGCAAATAAAGCCAACGGTTCATTTTTGAAAGATTGTTTGTTTTCTCTCTGGTTTTACAAATTTTGGGTTTACCGTCTTCCATATGAAGACAAATAAGTTGTCGAAATTGGCCATATACAGAAACTAAATTTTCAGTAACTTCGGTACATATGTATTTTTTATTTGAATTAATGCCTCACCTTATCTTCTACTGTTTTCTTGGACCTGCCTTTTACCAGGTTTTAGAGGAGGGTTTCATATAAAGGGAACATCAAGACGGGCACAAATGCTAACAGTAAGGAATATTGAATTAAAATTGTGCATTTTCTTTGGTTGTTGATTACCATTTCATTTCAGATCAAGTATCTCCGGAACTTTATATTTTTTAAATTGCTGATCCGGATGGGGTTCTTTCTGTTGGCATCTTTTTCAAGATTTTTTTTAACTTGTGGAGAATTTAGATAAAACTGTCCAAAACATCGCAATAATAAGCCAGAAACCCCATTGGAACATCCCTGTTCATGAATGCTGGATAGGGCGATGTTAAAAATTACCTTTATTTTTAGTATAAATTGTCACAAGAACATCTGTTCTCAAACACACAAATACAGATCACACTGCCGAAAAAAATTCTCATTCCTCAAGTGTTTATTATCGCCATGTAAAAACACTCGAATTTTCATAATTTATTTTTATAGCTAATTTAAGAATTAAACAATAGTATTAAGTATCATGTTTTCGTGAAAGTCCTACTTTTTAAAACATATATAAAGCGGATAATCCTAAGCCTTATCGCATTGCACAACAGACTTAGAACTGTTGGATCCCTTGCTGTAACCAGAAAGATGAAGATCATTTGCATATTGTTGTGTGTTTTCCTGTCCGGTAAGTCATCTCTTGTTTCAGTAATGTTTTAAAATTTTAATTATTATTACTGCTAAACTGAAAAAAAAATGTTAAAGGCCTGTTTGATGTTGAAACTTTGTCTCATGTACATTTATTCCATATCCTTTCATTGTGTACAAGGATCTTATTGTGTCTACTTGAAGCCGTTGAACCGTCGTTTTATTGGTGCTTATAATATAGTTCGCCAAATCCGAAATTTTCACAGGGACCGTAAGAGCTACGTTTCAACAGTAATCGAACTTCAAGTTCGTTAAGTAATGTATCATTTTTATTGGTTTTTGGTTTTCTTTTTTATTATTTCCTTCTAGAGAGTTACATCTGTAATCTCCTTTTTATACGAGTTATTTCATTGGATATGCCAAAAATTCCATCTGGTAATTTGCTTATATATAGTTTATAATCTCCTTTTTATACTGGGTTAATGAAAGTAACTCTCATCTTTTTACAGTGGTTTTTAGCCACCCTTATGGCATAGAACATTCAAATAGTGACCTGATTGCCAAGGCCAATTTGATGGTAAGAACTTTTATATAAAATATTGTTAACTATATACATTTTTATGGACAATGCTTAGATTATAACGTCCACAAAATTATAAATGATAATCTTGGTCATTCTCCGCTATTTCTGTTCCCTCTTCTTCTTTTTTAACAATAATGAATTAGAATGTGTATAACATTATAAATACATGAGAATACATTTTAGTGCATCTGGTTCTTTCTCTTTTGCTCAAAATGAACTTTATCAAATAAAGGTCTAAAAGATTATTTTAAGATTTTTTTTATCAAATAAAGGTCTAAAAGATTATTTTAAGATTTTTTGGGCACACAATCCTGATGTGAAAACTGTAATTCATGTTTTTGACATTTCACATTATCAAACCAATACTTTTATATGGTAGTGAGATCTGGGGTTGTTTTAATCAATTGACGGCTAGAGTTAGAAATGGAACCCTTCCAATCAAAAAAATATATTCACAACTACTATCTGAAAAACTCCATGTAAAATTTATAACGTATTGTTAGGAATGCAGAGCAGCACTAATTTTGCAGTTGAATCAGAATTGGGCCGTTTTCCTTGTAAAACAGATGAAAATATAGAAAACCTAGAATCATCATTTCCTTTATTGAAAGCTATTATAATAATTCACAACTCTTGTACCAAAATAAACAGCAGTCTTGGCATCTGTCTATTAAATAAATTATTGAATAATGTTATGTATTGAACACACAGTTGTCAAAAAATGCATCTACATTTGAATATAAATGCATAAAACAACACTATAATGAAAAATGGCATGCATGAACAAGGAATTTCACTCAAGGATGGAAAACTTACAACTTACCTTTTAATTAAATCTAATTTTGGTTACGAAAATTATTTGTCTATTGTAAGAAATTTTGAGCAAAGGAGAACATTAACAAGGTTTAGAATTTCTGCACATAAATTACAAATAGAAGCTGGTAGATATCAGGGTACCGTCTCCGACAAAACAGACTCTGCTGCAGGTGCACTTCAGGTCAAGTTGAAGATGAAGTTCATGTTTTGACTGATTTGCAACACACATTTAACATTATGAAACTATCCTTTATCATGTGTGTTTTCAGTTTATTCAAATTTTAACATTTCACAAAACAATGAAAAAAAAAATAAGTTGGATTTTAAATTGTGAAGATCATAAAATACTCACAGCTATGTGCATTTTTTTTTCTTTTTGTTGAAAGCTGGTATCTGAATACCGAGCGTGCAATGATTAGCATGATTCCCTTTTTTCTAGCCTATATCCAATATATTTTTATTTAAGGGTCCTTTTTGCACTATTAAAGTCATATATAAGGTATGAGTAGGTTTATTCCTTATGGCACAGTCCCTTGATACTTTCTTCATGTTGTCTACATTCCCTTAAGATTATAGTGATTTTGGTTAAAACTGGTATGGTCTGCACTAAGTATGAGTAGGTTTATTCCTTATGACACCGTCCCTTGATACTTTCTGCAGGTTTTCTATATTTTCTTCAGATTGTAGTGATTTTGGTTAAAACTGTGTGGCCTGCAGTATTTATAAGAAGGTATTTTCTCCTTATGGCACCGCCCCTTGATACTTTTTGCAGGCTATGCACTTTGATCTCTTCCTATATTTTATTTTATCTATTATAAGCCAAAGGTTTTAGAGGAGTGGATATCAATTTTATATGGCACCGTCCATTACCATGTCTTCATTTCCTTTAACTTGTTGTTTCTATCTTTGATTGATTATACCATCAGAGACAGCCTGCGACAGGTGAAAAATCCCGCTGTGCATCGTCTCATGGTACCTGTTGCATTCAGTTCTCTATGTGAACTCGTTTATTACTAGATCTTCACAGTATGAAGTACACCTGCGGAAAACGTTAAAACTCTATGCTTTTATATATCACTAATTTTATTATTTGTTATTTATTGTATGTACCGCCGTTTTCTGTAATTGTATTAATCCTAAATGTTTGATGTATCATGCCCTCTCAGGCCATAATTCGGTAAATAAAATAGTCTGATTCTGATACCATACGTTACATTCTGACTACTGTTTCTTTGTAGCATACCTCACTGCTGAATCTAAAAAAGGCAGGCTTTGCTAAATTTTCCAGTTTTTAGTAAATTCTGTATGAAAGTATTTTTTCCAGAAAAAAGGGGTTCCAATCCCAAAAACCCTCTGGATCCGTTGATCTCAATATCGTGTTTCCTGTCGTTTTTGTTGAGGTCTCAGAGAATAAAGCCTCGAAGTTCATCTTACGACAGTTCAAGTAATGCATTTAATTACACATTACATTTTTCAAATTTTATCAAGATTTGCAATATATGAACATGTTTAATTAGCTGGAAAAAGACCAAATTCAATAAACTTTTTGAAACTGATGGCATTGCTTCTTTTGAAAATGATGTAGATTCATTAAAATTACAAGTGAAAAGATACATCCTCCCAGTTGAAATTTCTGTACTGGTGTATTTAGTTGCATTTATATGTAATATATTTATTATTTCTCTTATTATGTATATGTAGCTTATATTTTCTTCCTTTTTTTTTACAATTTTTGTAGGACAATTTAGAAATTTACAATAAAAAATTAAGCCTTCAGGGTTGGGGAGATAAATGTGTGCTTATTTCACCTTCATTGAGTTAAGTTCACGTGATCTTTTCAAAAATTAAAGAATGAACTTTATATGTAGTTTTTGAGACAAAAAGTTCAGTTCCCTATCCACATATATTCATGGTTGGTGTTTTATAACTGACACTTTAATTAACACCAATTAAAGCCATAAATCCAATTGTCAAAAGAAAGGAATATATTTAAATGTAAAATAACTGGGCGTATGACATTTGCGCGGATTTTATAAATTTCAAATTTTTCATTTGCGCCGATTTCATTTTTTCATTTGCGCCGATTTTATTTTTCATTTGCGCCGATTTTTTTTTCATGTGACGCATGTAAAATATATGTACTATGCATTAAAAGAATATATGTTGCAAAACCTGGAAATAAGCGGTGTTAAAATACCGAAAATGTATCGGTGTGTTTCATCTGCGCGAATTAGCCTTTCATTTGCACGAAAATAATCTTTCAATTGCACGAGAAAACACATTTCATTTGCGCGAGTATTTTACCTGTGATTAACTTGTAATTTTTATACTTACCTGAGATTGAAACTTACCTTTTACGTCTACAGAAAGTTTTGATAGACATATATTGTTCCAAACATTCATTCAACTTTACCATTTCAGATAGATGAACTTGAGTAGTTGGTACTTGTAAGAGTCTTTCCTTTTGTTGTAATTTATTTTTAAAAATACATTTATAAAAGTAAAAATGGTTGGATGTGCTAAATATAAAATTGTTCAGTGCAACGAAAGTGAAAGCTCTCGGCATAATTGCACCCAAAAACATTAATGATGCCCAAAGTGTTGGCAAAAACTTTGACTTGTCTTGCTGAATACATAGTTGACATATTGTCATAATAACTGCCTCCGCTGATTTTTGGTTGCGGTTCTTTTTTTAGATCAGTTTTACATTATGATAATATTAATCAAATATTTCGTTATTATGTGTCTTTAGCTAATTTGTTGGAATACCTAATACAAATATTACATTTGTTTTTTAAACTTATCTTCATGTAAATTACAGGTAAATAACTCGCGCAGTTGAAAGATACTCTGTTCGCGCAATTGAAAGGTATTTTAATCCCCTAATTCGCGCAGTTGAAATGCGCCCAAATGTATAAGGCCTCATTTAAAATATATCTCATTTTCGGTAGTTTGTCACTTTTTACATTTATTTTTGAAATGTTAAAAGTTGAAAATTCCCAGTGATCTTCTTTAAAAAGTATGTCAGACAAGTCTGCACCTCATCCAAGAAGGCCGCCAGCGGGTTACATAGTTTAATATTGGACCCCAAGGGGAAAACATGTTCAAAGATGTTCTCATTTGAAACGTCTAGAAAATGAGTCACTACATTGAGGTAATTTTGGCTGTAGTTTTTTTCCGGGTTTTTTTCACTCATAGGTGAATTATTTTCCTTTATCATCGGGTGCAGTATAAAAGATAGTGGAAATATTAGATGTAGCTTAAAAGAAACAACGGCAGTAGAATACCGAAGGAACAAAGGGGTGATATACACAAAAATCGAAGTCCAAAGACAGGACAAAAACGAGAACACAGAAAACAATGACGCCAGACAGACACAAAGCACAGAACCAGAAACCACAACATTCAGAACAAAGGCACTCACAGTTGAATTTAAAAAAAATGAATAACTAAGAAAGACTGATTTCATATAATTCTACAGTTAATTAAATTATACCTTGAAATATTGGTTTAATCTGGCTACAAACTGTGAAGTTTGGTACTGTACATTACTGATACCAATACGTCTTGTAAACACAGAGGCACTACAGGTTCCGTTGTGATAAATGTGTACTTAGTTAAACACTTGCATTGATATTTTTCACTATCGACCAAGTGCGAATCGGCGAGATCATTATGATAGTCAACACAATATATGCTATTGTTGAAAGAGTCATTATTACTGTCGTAAACATTGATTTTATGACAGCAATAATTCCTCTATCGGACTCGTATCTATTGTTTAGACTTTGATAATAATCCCATCGATTCGCACTTTTATTCCATTTTTCATCACTCTTTGAGCTTTATTTTTATCCGTGGAAGCTTTTTGTGTAAGCAGTTTTTGAAATTTCATCAGTATAGTGTGGACAAATTAAAAAATTACCTATATTTGACTAGAAATCGGCGCAAATGCAAAACGCCGAAATAATTAAGAGTTTTACATGTGACAATCACTAATCTTGGCACTAATTATACTTTGATCACTACATGTTTGTGTTTGTATTGTAAAATAAGGATTTAAATTTTTCAAAACTAGAATTGAATTGAATTAAATGCTTTTCATCACATAATTTCTGGATAAAAACAAAATATATTTTTATACTTTTAGATAAGTTACAAAGCTGGCAGATATAAGAGAAAAACAATGTTCCAAATTTACATAGAGTTCCAATACATTTCACTGAAACTATTTTTTAGGTGAAAAGCTTTACCCAAAATTTCAAAGTAGACAAAGTAATGCTATGGAATGCTTAAATTACAGGCATTTTTAAATGTAATGCAATTACATGTAATGCTAAAAATAAAGCATTTCACATTACATGCATTACTTTGTAATAATGTAATGCATTACAGGGCATTACAGTTACAAATTAGCATTACCCCATGCCTGGTACTAATGCATTACAGGGCATTACAATTACAAATTAGCATTACCCCATCCTGGTACTAATGCATTACAGGGCATTACATTTACAAATTAGCATTACCCCATGCCTTGGAACTAATGCATTACAGGGCATTACAATCACAAATTAGCATTACCCCATGCCTGGTACTAATGCATTACAGGGCATTACAAATACACATTAGCATTACCCCATGCCTGGTACTAATGCATCACAGGGCATTACAATTACAAATTAGCATTACCCCATGCCTGGTACTAATGCATTACAGGGCATTACAAATATACATTAGCATTACCCCATGCCTGGTACTAATGCATCACAGGGCATTGCAATTACAAATTAGCATTACGCCATGCCTGGTACTAATGCATTGTCTAATTTTTTTTAAGGAAGAGGAAAAACAAGAAGGTAGAATCATAGGTGGAGATGATGTTGAAATAGAGGGCTACCCTTATCAAGCGTCACTTCGAGGAAGTTCCGGTAGTCACATATGTGGAGCTGTCATTATAAGTGATAAATGGTTGGTGAGTGCAGCACATTGTACGGGGTACGTACAGCGTCCTTAAACATATTAAGACAAATATAACAAGTAAAGATACATGTTATTACTAAATAAGTTAGATCAATCGCATTTTAGACGTCATTGTGGGAAATAATCTTCCTTCAAAACATACAAATTAGATGGGCTACTTCTTTATGAGCCTTAATTCAAAAAGACGCTGTCATTAAAAATTGTGCATTGTAACGGTTGGATGTAAAGCTTGTTCGGGAATATAAATCTCATTTAAGAATTGAATGCATTATTTTGAAGTTTCATTGGGGTATGAAAGTGTTGACTGAAGCACATTTTAATGAGTTGCGGTAGCGCTTCATGTTGAAAATGTGCGCCCGGTCAACACTTTCATAATCCCTATGAAACTTCAAAATAATGCATTACATTTTAAAACCAAATCATAAAAACAAATTAATTTGAAAAAGTTAGTACGTCATGTACAATGGGATCTTTTTTTTACCAATTCGTCCGCCACGTGGTTATATATGATCAATATGTGTTTCATGGGAATTTCAACTTCACATTGATACACCATTTACACTTCTTTTATCCATGATAATGCATTAGAAAATTTTGCCCACTGGTCCTCGCTTTTCTTTTCAAAATATGATAGTATATATCTTCAAATGGACTTCTGACAATATCTAATGAAATTCTTGATATTCTTTCATTGCATTTCAAAAGTTGATTGCCTTAATGCAAATTGAATGAAAAATATAGAGCAGTTCGGTTTCCCGCCAAAATTTCAAGCGTTTAAATCTCAAAAACGACCACACTATCAATATTATTTGCTTAAAATGATGTATGATCCATAATCCAATGAATGAAATCTGACAGAAATACATAAATGTGACCAGCGAACATCCTTAAGTTGGGACTACTATTGTACGTGAAATTGTTTATAGTTGCTGGTGTTCACAGCAATCACATCAAAATGCATTAAGTTGGCGACGGTTAAATATTATTAAAAGGTAAAGTTAAAAAAAACTTGGGCGGATTTAATTCCTGTATTAAAAGACAACCAAATGTTTTTTTTTTCTTGAAGCGGAAGTATGAAATGATTGATTTAAACAATTCCCCGTGTTTAAGATGTATGCTCTTTTATTTTTCTTAGATATGGTGTACTTGTACATTATATCTCAATTAACTCCCGCCATCGTAGTTTAGTCCTTAGCTATATTAGATATTACTGATTATTCGGATTTCGTTCGGTTTTATGCATTTTAAACATTTTTTTGAAATGATGGATTTCCTTTGTTTGGGTTCTAGTGCTGCTGATGAATTAATTTCCGAAATGGCCGTACAGCTCATTAAAATTATTGCAGTTGTAGTAAACATATGTGATATGGTCTCATGTTCATTTACTCCATATCATTTCGTAAAATATTTCTTTATAACAGTATATTATTTAAATTTATGCAAATTCAAAATTCTAAGGATTAACTCCCTCCATCGTAGTTATGTCCTTAGGTTTATATTTGATATTATTCGGATATTGTTTGGTTTTATACATTATAAACAGTTTTGAAAATTATGGATTACATGTGTTTGGGTTTTATAGTGCTGCTGATTAATTTCCGAAATGGCCATACAGCTCATTAAAATTAATTGCAGTTGGAGTTAAGATATGTGTTATGCTCTTATGTTCATTTACTCCATATCCTTTCGTAAAATATTTAATACAGGAGTTTGTCTTTTAATGCAGTGTGGAGTTGGTAAAACAATTCTCCGTGTTTAAGATGGATGCTCTTTATTTTTCTTAGATATGCTGTACTTGTACAAGAGATTATATCTAATGTGTACACTTATCTAAATCTATGTAAATTCTAAGGTTTAACTCCCTCCATCGTGGTTTTGTCCTTACTTATATTTATATATATTGATAGTACTGATTATTAGGATTTCGTTTGGTTTTATACATTATAAAAAGTTTTGAATTTGTGGATTTCTTTATCTTTGGGTTCTAGTGCTGCTGATGAGGAGTTAATTTCCGAAATAGTCATACAGTCCATCACCTCGGTACACTACGTCCCGGGGGAATAAATGTAAAACACCGTAGATAAGATATTGTTTTCATGTTAATTAATCATCCGTTGTTTGTCTTTTTGTTTTTTATTTATTTATCCATTGATTTTGTAATTTCTGCGTATACACTTAACGTTAATTTTTTCTATTTAGGCCATGTCTTTGATGTTCTTATTACAGGGTTTTAGTTGGAGACAACAGAAGTGAGACGTGTCTCTGGTCCACGGTGATGTCCTGTTCTAAGTTCTTTTTTCCACCCTCGTAATAGGAGTTAACTCCGAAAATTTAGGCTTTTTCTTTCTTGTACATGTATTTTTAGATTTTAGTTTTATTTCACATAGACCTTTCTTGTTCCGTGTAATGAATGCTTTCGTTTCCTTTTGTTTGAGAAAGTTCACTCCTCATATTTTGGGTTTCAGATAAT
This sequence comes from Modiolus philippinarum, assembly GCA_002080025.1. Classification (NCBI taxonomy): domain Eukaryota; kingdom Metazoa; phylum Mollusca; class Bivalvia; order Mytilida; family Modiolidae; genus Modiolus; species Modiolus philippinarum. Next base: position 63,048 of record MJUU01054364.1, on the reverse strand, counting down.
ATTTTGGATTTCTCTTATTTTTATCAATAATTTTATGTAATCCATCTTTATGAACATTATGTCATAATTCTAAAAATTCCTGTTTATTTTGTATAACTCGTTCATGACAAATGGCAAAACACATGCTTATGTTAAACTTATGAAAAATTCAAAGGAGTTCAGTTTCCCGCAACATTTTAATAGAGAAGATGAAGATAGGCGTTTGAAATCTAAAATTTATGACAAGCGTGATGATTTTAACCTTCCACATGTGAACTTTCCCTATCTCAGCAGCAATATACCTAGCTCTCAGGCCTATGGAGTGCACATTTCACAGTTGATTCGTTACTCTCGAGGGTGTAGTTTGTAAAGTGATTTTTTGAACAGAGCCAAAACACTGTCTCAAAAGCTGCTTAGTTAGGGATTTGTTCAACCTGTGTAAATTTCATTCCCCAAGAAATTCTATGGCTGTTACCATAAGATCAATGAAAGAAATGACGTGTCAGTGTCCCAAATGAAAGCGGACATTTTCAGCTAGATTCACGTCTTCTCGGATTTGGTAATTGATTTTGACATTTTCCTAGATTGACTCGCTTTCAGTGTGACGAGTGCTGTTAACAGAACAGGATATGCTTACCCTTCCGGAGCACCTAATGTCACTCTCAGTTTCACGGGAGTTCACACTGTGAGTGCCTTGGTTTTGAATGCTGTGTTTTTTTATTTCTGTACTTTGTAGCTGTCTAACGTCATTGTGTCCTGTGTTCTCGTTTTGGCCATGCTTTTGGACTTCGATTTTTGTAAATACCACTCCCTTGTTCCTTCAGTATTTCTACTGCCGTTGTTTGATACTTATTTCTCATAAACAAGATCACCAATCTATCATTTTTTTCACTTTCAATTCCGTAACAAAAAATAATGAATTCCTATTTATTTTTTCTAATTAAGTAGAGAGCCCTCTCAATTCCAATCCTTTACCGGCCTTAGACTAAATTATGAAACTAGAAAGACGTAACCAACATTCAGTAACCACATGAAAAGGGGTTTGGCCATCTTCATGTGCTAGGTAGATTTTTAAGTCGGTGAACATTCGATTTTGTTGAAGATTACCCCCTGATTATATGCTTATAAATGTGACATTTTTATATTAATACATTTTATTTTATCAAAAACCTTAAGGTAGATCGACACTAATAATACACGGCGCATTCGATTGGCGCATTTGCGAAACAGGAGTCGGATGCGGAATTGACTTCATTTTCAAGCCGGAATATTCCTTATTTGGCCTTTTAATTGTGATGTCATAATACATTGACATACACTTTCCCGCGAATTAGCTCCCTTTTCCCATAAATATTGTTTATTTCGTTAACTATATAAAATATCTCTCTTAACAAAACGGTGACATATAGATTTTTTCAGCTCAACATATAGCTGAAATATATGTCTCTGAAATATCAAAAAATAAAAAAAAATCAATCGGATAATTATTGCATATGAAAGCTAAATAATAAGCATGTTGTCACATTTCCCTATATGTTTTTTGTAAATATTGCTGAAAATACTAAATTTGGCCTGATTTTCACAGCCTGATAACAGGAAAAGATGGTCGGTGAAATACCATTTTTATTTTATTTTTTAACAAATGGACTAAGATCTACAAAATATCTCAAAATAAAAAAATTCTGTCTGATGTTTTTATTAGGATCGATCTACCTTAAGATAGAATTTTTACATATATATCAAACTTTTACACACTATTGTGCCTTCTCGATAACAACAGTGTCCTCTATAAAATGTGCCTTCCTGTTTTTTTTTCCTGGATTTAAGGGAACAAGAAGGCACATTTTCACTTAGGACACTATATTATATGGTGTACTGTGCCTTAATCACGAAGGCACATTTTATAGAGGCCACCGTTTACACAGTGTGATTTCAAACCAAAATACCAATACAAAACAAATAATAACAGATTTGGGGTTACCATGTAAAAGGACATCATACTTCAATTTGAAATTTGAAGTTCAAATCTGAGTCTAGTGCTTTTAAATTGGTTTATACACTAATTTCCCTGCCTTTGACGCGTGATTGTCGCCTTTTTCCCTTAGGGACCGACCATTTAACTTGAAAGGGGGGGGGGGGGGGCTATGGTTTTTTTCTAAAAAAAATATTTTGGACCTGATTTTATGTAAAAAAAATATTTTGGCTGCCAAAATGATGAAAAAAAATTTCTGATGGAGGCTTTCTGCCCCCAAAAATAATGTTAATTTTAGAAAAAAATATTTTGTTGATACACGTGAAAAAAAATAAAGAAATTGAAAAAAATTTCTATCAAGAAAAAAAAATCAGAAAACTACCAGTGCAAAATTTAGCTCGTGAAATACATGACAGTACATTGACAAAGTCAAAAGATAGTTGTTGTTACTCCAATAGGTCAATGCTTTTAATGATACTCTTAGTGATCTGTGATTTCGATTAACTTTGTAATAATTTCAAAAATGATCACAGTAATTAGTCTACTTTCAGAAATAGTGCAAGCTCTTACAGTGTGTATGTAGGATCTTCTAGTAGAACAAAAGACGGTCAAGTACATACAGTAAACCGTATTATAAATGTATGTAAGACATCTATAACATTAATCGCTACGCAGCGTGTTGTTCATTGTTTTACGTTATCTTCATGGTGAAAAAACGACTTCAAGAAAATATCAATGTTAATCCATCGAAATATTTTATCAATGAAAGGATGTCTTTACATTTAAAATAAAATTCCAGAATTACCTTTTGAAATAAGTTCGCATGGGCATCAGCACAGAGCAGATTATTCTGTGCATAATTTTGATTGCTCTAGTGGTCGAAATTGACATATAAGTACATAATGTAAATTAAATTTTTGCATATACGCCAATCGACAACTTAGTCTCTTTAGTGCAGATAAAATCTAATTATTTGGAAATCCATATACCGAAACAAATGAAATAAATAGCTGTATCAGATTTTCTCATTTTTATTTCTTTATAACAGCAATCATTGTCTGTTTATTTATTTATTATTATTTTTGTTTTTGGTAGAGAGGAAAACAAGAGTCTTTACATAAAGCGTAAGAGAAGTATGGCCATTAAGTGGTTAATTTTGTTCCTATTTTGCATGTTTAGGGCTTTTTCAAATCGTGTAGTGTGTTCTCTGGCACGTGTACTTCATAGGAATAATTTTTCATTTGTCACACTTTTATGTTTTCTGACATTAGCAGTCAAACATAGCTGTAAATAACCTTTTGTGTCTATTTAAGCCATTTTTAAGTGGTTGGGAAGACGTAACTATCCTAAGGATGCTGAAAATCATAACTAGTTTTTTGTTGAAAGTGTACAAACATTTTCAATTCAAAATGGCATTTAGTTAAGTTTGGTTCTTGAGGTGCTATTCAACGACTTTTTATAAAAACCTAAAAAAAATGTCAAAATCTGTCAACCTGCAAGTTCAATGAATTAATCTTAAAGTATGAAAATGTCCATTTGAATCGATTTTGTTATATGTATATAACAGATGAGCTGTTAACCCAGTTTGGGAGAAGATTTAATGCAGTCCCAAAATTGATATGCTGATAGATATATATATATATAAATTCGCGAGAAAGTGGCCATACCTTTTTTAAGATCATATAGATTTAAGTATAAACAGACATGTAATTTTTTAATTTTTATTTCATTTTGTGAAATGCTAAATAATTTAAATTCATCGACCAGTTTTGTAAAAATATTAAAATAACATTTTGATTGTACATTTCAGCATCCCAATTATAACAGTTTTTTCCTTCGGAATGATATTTCTCTGATTGAATTGTCAAGACCTTTGACTTTTAGTTCAAGTGTTGCACCGATAGAGCTACCAACAGCTCAAATTAAGGAATCAACGATGTGCACCTTAACTGGATGGGGCAGGACTAGCAGTGACCATAACAGTATGTATATTTGATATGTTGAGAGGTAATTTGAACAGATATATCATGCTTCGAGTGAGATTTGCAACAAATAACAGTCGAAAGATGCTTTATGTCCTAGCCTAAGGTTTTTCTTGGCAAGTGTAAAAGTGAAGGGCATTATGTATACCCAGTAGAGAGTTAAAAGTAAGAAATCTTAAGGAAAATACCATACTGCTTGTTGGAAATGCCATGGATTTTTTTTTCAAAAACCCACTCTAATCGACCAATCAAACTGAAGCATTCGTTCACAAGGAAATTTTTGGAATTCAAACGTTAGCTAGTGATAAAGTTTGTCTTAGCAAAACCATAGCAAACTGAAGCCAAGAGAAAAAAAGGCTTGTAAGAGAATAATGGAAAAATGACTATCTGTGTTTCATTCTGTTATTTTTGGATTTCAATCCTCAAAACAGAATGGAATAGCAACGCACGTACTAGAAATCTAACAGTTAAAAAGTCAAACCCAACAACTAAAACGACAAAAAAAAAATGATATAAACATCATAGAAAAATACAATGATGGCTGCATATCAGAGGAATTGATGACATGTTATCCATGTTTATAAAATGAAAATTTGGCGGCATGACGTAATTATTTGCACTTATTAATCATTAGATTATTTTTCATGCTATGTATACTGAATGACAAAGTATGACACGTGAGCAGTGAAATGATCAAGTGAGCAGCGACATGCCAAATCTTAATAGGACTTTATAAATGTTGCAATTAAAACGATCAAAACAAAGCATCTAGGAGTTACCGTACGGCCTTCAATACAGTGAGGAACCTCACACCATATAGCAAGCCCTAAACGGCCCCAAAAGCTAAAAAAGTGAATAAATCAATGGAAACAATCCACATCAAATATATGTTTTCGAGGTAACTTTATGCTTCTAAAACAAATGGTGACATTTAAAAAGTCCCATCTCTTACAGTATGGGTGTTATTAGGTCCAAAATTTAGGGAAAGGTCCAAATTACCATTTTTCTAAAGTCAAGTACTATATGTTTTCGGGGGTATCTTTAACCACCTGAGTCAATTGAAGACATTAATAAATTGATATCTCTTATCGTATGATAGTAATGAGGGGTCCTTGGTTTTGGCAGAAGAAATCAACATCCAGTTTAGTGGACTTTACCCCAAGAAACAAAATTGAAATTTCAACGAACAAGGCTTTATATACGGCCAGAGAAGATTGGGAATGTCGCTGCTTACTTGATCATTTCACTGCTCACGTGCTCATTTCGCTGCTCGCGTGCTCATCTCGGAAAATTTTGCTGCTGCAGTGGGAGCGGTGGTGAAAGTGGTAATACCGCTGTTTCTAAGTATGCTCACATGCTCATTTCGCTGCTCAAAATGCTTATTTCTCTGCTCATTTGCGAATTTTTGTTGCTCTGCGTGCGTGCTCATCTCGGGAATTAAATGTTGGTAAGTGTTAGTGGGATTGGTGGTGAAATGTTGTGGCGAGAAAAGCGCCAAATTCGCTGTTTACGAATATGCTCACTTGATCATGTCGCTGCTCACTTGCTCATTTCGCTGCACACGCTGCTCATTTCCCTGCTCATTTGCTTATTTTCGCTGCTCTCGTTCTCATCTCGAGAATTCAGCGTTGTTTTTATCATTTGCTCATTTCGCTGCTCACGCTGCTCATTTCTCTGCTCATTTTTGCTGCTCGCGTGCTCATCTCGGGAATTCAAGGGTAGTCTATTGCTGCTGCGGTAGAAGCGATTGAAAGAAAAGTTATCACAAGAGTAACACACATATTTTTATTTATTTTCTTTTTTAAAGGAATCTCCCAGTCCCCCATTCCAAAACTCCAACCCCTTTGATTAAATTGGCAATAAATATTGCCATGTATACGTTATAAGTTATTAAAAAAGATTAATTAATAACGGGATATAATCTTATAAAGCAGTAACTGTTTTCTAAATAACATTTGCTTACTATTTATAAGGAATAAGTATAATTAATTAAATGACCGTTACAATTATGTTAATTATCAACATTTTAATTAAATTGAGTTAAATATTATAAACCACAATTCAAAGAAAATTTAACAAAGATTACAATCAATAATGACATAATCATTACTTAATAACCCTAAATTATCACCATATAAAGCATTTATCCTAAACAATAACACAAAGTTGAGGCGAAATTAATAATAAGGAGAGACGAATATACGCTTCCGTAGATTACTTTCTGCAAAAAATAATAATAATAACTAGATTTGCAATTGCAAGCAATAGCTGATGTCGCCCCTGACAGCCAATTCGATGATTCCAGCTTGTTTGCAGCATCAAAATCTACGTAGAAATCAAATTTCGTTGAAATCAGACAAAGTTGAAATTTTTACCTATTTCGGCGGCCATCTTGAAAAAGGCAGCCATGTTGAAAAATTTTTTCCTTGCATACCCCTCTCCAGATAGTGATCCAACTATGTACCAAATATGAATGAATTCTGTTGAAGCATAATGAGAAAATTACAATTTTTGTTAAAATTGGACGAATTTCGAATTTTTCGTATTTTGGTAGCCATCTTGAAAATGGCAGCTGCTTTGAAAAAAATTTTCCTTCCATGCACCCCTCCAGATAGTAATCCAACTTTGTGCCAAATATGCCATGATATCTGTCCAGGCATCATTGAGATATAAGCCGGACAAAAAGAGGTAGAAGAAAGAAAGAAAGCGTAACTAGATTTGCAATTGCAAGCAATAGCTGATGTCGCCCCCTGGCAGCCAATTCGATGCTTCCATCTTGTTCGCAGCGTCAAAATCTACCTAAAAATCAATTTTCATTGAAATCCGACACCGTCGAAATTTTGACGTATTTTGACGGCCATTTTGGAAATGGCAGCCATTTTGAATTTTTTTTTTGATGCATGCCCAACTCCTTATGATGATGCAACTTTTTGCCAAATATGAATGAATTCTGTCAAGGCCTGTGTGAGATATTATCAATTTTCTTGAAATTGGACAAATTAAAAACGTTGACGTAACTTGGCAGCCATCTTGGCAATGGCAGCCATTTTGAAAATTTTTTTGGTGGAGGTACATTTCGATAAGGTGATCCAACTTCCAATTCGATGATTCCAGCTTGTTCGCAGCATCAAAATCTACCTAGAAATCAAATTTCGTTGACATCGGACAAAGTTGAAATTTTGACATATTTTGGCGGCCATCTTGGAAAAGGCAGCCATGTTGAAAAAAAAAATTTCCATGCATACCCACCTCCAGATGGTGATCCAACTTTGTACCAAATATGAATGAATTCCATCGAAACTTTAAATTTTTGCTAAATTTGGACAAATTTCGAATTTTTCGTATTTTGGAAGCCATCTTGAAAATGGCGGCAGCTTTAAAAAAAAGTTTTCCTCCCATGCACCCCTCCAGATAGTGATCCAACTTTGTACTAAATATGATTGATTTCTGTCAAGGCATCATTGAGATATAAGCTGGACAAAAAGAGGTGGAAGAAAGAAACAATAATATTGCAAGCAATAGCCGATGTCGCCCCGATAGCCAATTAGATGATACCAGCTTGTTCACAGTATCAAAATCTACCTAGAAATCAATTAATCATCCAATTCTGAGCACTTTGATTTTGCTGCCTTTTTTGTCGTTTCCATTGCAACCGGTACCATATTGGAGTCTTGGACATCGGAAATCTTTCCCCCATGTCCAAGGCAAACCTTTCTGTGAATTTTCATTAAATTCTGAGCAGTTTTTTGCCGTTTCCATGGCAACCGGTGCCATATTGAAGTCTTGGACATTGAAAACCTTTACACCATGTCCTAAGCAACCTTTCTGTAAATTTTCATCCAATTTTGAGCACTTTGATTTTCCCGCCTTTTTTGCCATTTCCATGGCAACCGGTGCCATATTGAAGTTTTGGACATTTGAAAACTTTCCCTCATGTCCTAAGCAACCTTTCTGTAAATTTCCATTCAATTCTGAGCGCTTTGATTTTCCCGCCTTTTTTGCCGTTTCCATGGCAACCAGTGCCATTTTGAAAATTTTTGGTGGTGCATGCACATCTTCTTATAGTGGTCCAACTTTGTGCCAAATATAATTGAAATCTGTCCATGCATCATTGAGAAAATATCAATTTTAGTTGAAATTGGACCGAATTCGAATTTTTCGTATTCGTGCGGCCATCTTGGAAATAGGGGCAAATTTGATGAAAATTTTTCTTGATTGCATAACTTCAGATAGTGTTCCAACTTTGTACCAAGTATGATTGAATTCTGTCCAGGCATGTTTGAGAAATCTCCCGGACAAAAATAGGTGGAAGAAAGAAACAATTGTGGAATAATAATGATAACAAAGAAACGGACCAAAAACAATATGTCGTCCCGACTACGTCTAGGGCGACATAATAACTAGATTTGCAATTGCAAGCAATAGCTGATGTCGCCCCTGGCAGCCAATTCGATGATTCCACCTTCTTCGTAGCGTCAAAATCTACCTAGAAATTAATTTTTGTTGAAATCAGTCTAAGTTGAAATTTTGACGTATTTTGGCGACCATCTTGGAAATGTCGGCCATTTAAATTTTTTTTTGTTGCATGCCCATCTTCTTACGGTGATTCAACTTTTTGCCAAATGTGAATGAATTCTGTCAAGGCATGTTTGAGATTTTATGATTTTTATGGAAATCGGACAAATTCAAAACGCTGACGTAACTTGGCAGCCATTTTGAAAATTTTTTTTGGTGGAGGAACAACTTCATAAGGTGAGCTAACTTTGTACCAAATATCAACTAGTTCTGTTGAAGCATCTCCGAGAACATGCCCGGACAAAAATGGGTGGAAGAAAGAATAATAAAAACTAGATTTGCAATTGCAAGCAATAGCTGATGTCGCCCCTGGCAGCCAATGCGATGCTTTCATCTTGTTCGCAGCGCCAAAATCTACCTAAAAATCAATTTTCGTTGAAATTAGACAAAGTTGAAATTTTGACGTATTTTGTCGGTAATCTTGGAAATGGCGGCCATTTTGAATTTTTTTTTTGATGCATGCCCATCTTCTTTTGGTGATTCAACTTTTTGCCAAATATGAATGAATTCTGTCAAGGGATGTTTGAGGTTCTATGATTTTCATGGAAATCTGAGAAATTCGAAACGTTGACGTAACATGGAAGCCATTTTGAAAAAAAAATTTGGTGGAGACACAACTTCATAAGGTGATCTAACTTTATACCGAATTTGAATATATTCTGTCCAATCATCTCCGACAAAAATCATTGGAAGAAAGAAAGCGTAATAATAATAATAATAATAATAATAATAATAGAGAAACGGACAAAAAACAATATGTCGTCCTGACTACGTCTGGGGCGACATAATAATAACAAAGAAACGGACCAAAAACAATATGTCGTCCCGACTACGTCTGGGGCGACATAATAATAACAAAGAAACGGACCAAAAACAATATGTCGTCCCTACTACGTCTAGGGCGACAAAATAAAAAATAAATAAAAATAGAATTTCCCTTGTACCTAGTACTTGACTTTTCCTAATCTGTAAATCAAATCATATTTCAAATAAAAACTTCATTAAAGCATAATGAGGCGTCAATATCTTTAAGGAAGTAGAAACTTGAATTTAAATTATAGCTCCCGAAAATGATATCAAAGACAAAGTTAACATTCTAAAATTAAAAAAGGGCAATGTATCAAGAATAGAAATATGAAATTATGGTCCGTATGTGGTTGGTGACTTAATTCCGGTATTCATATCTGATATTTCTTCAGCAGACGTTAAACAATATACAATTAATGACTTTGTTATAAGTGGCTATCGTGATTTATCAACCCGATAAAATGTAATATTCACCGAGCCGTAGGCGAGGTGAATATACATTTTTGAGGGTTGATAAATCACGATGGCGACTTATCACAAAGTCAGTAATTGATTTATTACATGAATAAACGTGGGCACTCTTAACTTCTTTAGTATCACAATATTTTTACTTGAAATATGTAAAATTCTCAAAATTAACAAATATTTTTATTTTCACAAAAAGATAAAAAATAAAAATTGAATTCAATTACTGGCGAAATAAAAATTGACAAATATATTTTATTGAGCTATTAAAACGAAACAAACAATCAGAACAATACAATTTGTCGTTGTTTCATTCTACTTTCGTTTTCTATTTTTATGGTAAAACCATGCACTGTCACATTCCGCATGACCGCTTAAAATTCCGCTTGACCGCTGTTGGTCTATTTTTAGAATGTAACCCTAGAAGTGGAAATATCACGATTTAACATGACCTGAAAGTGACTTAAAGACCAATCAGAAAACAGGAAAAATCTATTCATGTAATAATAATAAACAAAACCACGGCAGTAGAATACCGAAGGAACAAGGGAGGCGACGACCACAAAAATCGACGTCCAAAGGCATGGCAAAAACGGCAACAGAGATAAACAAAGACAAAACAAGGACAACAATTCAATACTTTTTACGATGACATTTTATATTTAATATCTTTTTCAGTATTACCGGACAGATTACAAGCTGTATCAAAACCGGTCGTGTCAAATGATGTCTGCAGTGCCTATTTCAGTAATATAAGATCATCTCACATTTGTGTCTTTACAAATGATGCCAGATCTGCATGTAATGTAAGTAGTGCCAAAATGAATTAACTCTCCCTCTCTCTCTCTCTCTCTCTCTTTGTGTGTGTGTGTGTGTGTGTGTGTGTGTGTAAACTTCTTGCCTCCACGGTTCGTTTTGAATCATAAGCGATTTAAATATTCAACACATTTGTACCACAGAAAGCAATTAATCGTAGGCTGAATAACATTAAAGAAAAGATGAGACAAAAGTTTTCAAAATGGCCATATGCAAAAGTCCACTTTACATTCTAGATAGATTATTTCATTATTATTTGTACTTGGCACTGACCCCCAAAACTTATACAAATGTACCCCTCATTAGATTAAAGACTAAATCAAAGTACTCGGGTACTTCTTAGTCCCCAGAGCAAGATATAGCCGAAATAAATTTAAGCACGCAGATAGCTCCTACATAAGATATTTTTGCGTTGCAGTATGTACGAATTTCATTGAAGAACTATGTGTGAAATTCATTGAAGAACAAGACTTCCATATACATGATATATATTCACCAGAATTTTTTTAACAACACGATAACATATTTTATTTCAGAATATTGCTTGTTACAAGCCTTATCAAGAGTCCAAGCCTCTCTTTATGTACCCTGTTACACTCCACTGATAGCCCAGGGACACTGTCAGCTGTAACATTATTTTACACAATTAATTAATAAAACAATAATATAAGTATATAAATAAATATACTAACTATATTTCACCTATATTTTTCTTAATCATGACGAGAAAAGAATTGGTTTTTTTATATAATTTGTAATACAATATATTCTATTATACCGGTATTCCCTTGTAAAAAATTGGTATACATCTATATTCTTTGTTTTCTGTTCAGACTGATAGTATGACTTATATATAGCTAAACCAATAATTGTTATAAAATAGTTTCAACAGTAATAATTTGTATCAAATATATTATAGCCAAACACTAGATGTTTAAGATTAATTTCAATTCTAGTTTACTTCTTTTCATCAAGCCAAATTAATAACTAAATGCCGAAGATACTGTGAATTTTGTTTCTGTATATGCTCATTTCGACAACTTATGTCTCAAAGTATTTAAAAGTAGACAATGAGGAATTAATTCCCGAAATGGCCATACAGCTCATTAAAATTTATTGCAGTTGGAGTTAACATATGTGTCGTGGTCTCATGTTCATTTACTCCATAACCTTTCGTAAAATATCTAATACAGGAGTTTGTCTTGTAATGCAGTATGGAGTTGGTAAAACAATCCCCATGTTGAGGTGTATGCTCTTCATTTTTCTTAGGTATGGTGTACTTGTACATGAGATACATTGTAATATCTCATGTGTACACTTTGTTCAATAACTATTATCTAAATTTATATAAATTCTTAAACCTAAGGTATAACTCCCTCCATCGCAGTTTTGTCCATAGCTATATTTGATATTACTGATTATTCAGACTTCGTTTGGTTTGATGCATTTTTGACATTTTTTGAAATTGTGGATTTCCTATGTTTGGGTTCTAGTGCTGTTGATGAGGAATTAATATCCGAAATGAACATACAGCTCAGTCATTAAAATTTATTGCAGTTGGAGTTAACATATGTGTCCTGGTCTCTTGTTCATTTACTCCATATCCTTTCGTAAAATGTATAAAATTTTATCAAATCCTAATTATATTTTCATATATTTTAAGGCATTATATTTATAAGCGGTTAATGGACAATGGAGTAAAACTTTGGGGAGAACCGTTCCCTGTCAAAATTTTTATGTTTTATATATCAAAAATTTGTACATGGATTTTTTTATTATTGACTTTTGGTGTTCTATCAGCTGAACTTTTCAAAACAAAGTAAGGGTTTTCATTCTTATTGTGAATTTTTTGGTACTCATACTCCCTCAATAAAATGATACAATTACAAAAACAGGATAACAGTAAACACCCACAAGGCCGGGAACTACAATCACATGCCATAATTTACGGGAATTGCAATCACATGCCACACTTTACAGATATGTTTCGTATACCACCTTAAATATAATCCTCTTCTATTTTCAGGGCGACAGTGGAGGACCTATGGCTTGTCCCGATGGATCAACAACAGTCTTGGCAGGTGTAACATCCTTTGGTGTGAACAACTGCCTAGCAAATGCTCCAAACGTTTACACAAATATATTCTCCTTCGTAGACTGGATAAAAGAAAATACTGGTCTCTAAGAATGCATTGCAGTTCAGAAATAAAGATGTTGAACAGTATTTTAGTTTGTTTTTCTTTTTATCTGTACCCGTGTAAACGAATTTTACGAGTATACAAGTTAAGTCTGTCTAGTCGGACAGGCCGTCCGTCTGCAAGTCTGACGGACTAAACGTAACCTATTTTGACGAGGTCTGACATTTTTCAGAATATATAACTGAACATATGTAAACTCTATTTTGATTTGATTTTTTATCAGTTTCATGAGAGTTCATACTGTGAGTGCTTTGGTTTTGTATGTTGTGTTTTTTATTTCTATGTTTTGTAGCTGTTTAACGTCATTGTTTTCTTTGTTTCCATTTTTGGCCATGTGTTTGGATTTCGGTATTCTACTGTCGTTTATTTATTAAAACACCAGTATAATATCATATGTTTGAATGTGAAAAAAAAACTAGAGAATGTGTCTGTAAGACACGTATGCCCCGCCAAAAGATTTATCGCAAAGGATAACCTCATATTAAAATGTAGGTCAAAGCCACTTAATGTGTAGTTGTTGAGAAATGGACTTAAATGCAAACCTTAACCAAAGTCACTGAAGCATAAAATATAGGTCTAAGCCCCCTTATTGTCAATGATTTAGGTAGTAGTCATCAAGGCAATTAATTTGATGAAATATCATTGTCCTATAATGTGTACTTATTTTGAAATGGGCTTAAATGCAAAACTTAACCAAAGTCACTGAAGCGTAAAATGTAGGTCAAAGCCACCTTATTGTCAATGATTTGGGTAGTACCCATCAAGGCAATTAATTTGATGAAATATCATTGTCCTATAATGTGTAGTTGTTGATAACTGGACTTAAATGAAAAACTTAACCAAAGTCACTGAAGCGTAAAATATAGGTCAAAGCCCCCTTATTGTCAATGATTTGGGTTGTACTCATCAAGGCAATTAATTTGATGAAATATCATTGTCCTATGATGTGTAATTATTGAGAAATGGACTTAAACATAAAACTGAACCAGAGTCACTCAAGCATGAAATATAGGTCAAAGAGTCAAACTACCTAATGAACTATGTAGTACTATCAAATATCTACCTACTGACCTATTATCATTGTTCTACCTCTTACAGTTTCTGAGAAATGGACTTTAACGCAAAACTTAACCGGACGGAAGGACGGACAATGGTAACACTATATGCCCCTTCCACATTCGTGGGCGGGGCATAAAAATAAACTCTGAAATCCAGGGTCTGTCTTAATAAATAAACCATATCCTCTTTTGCTCGGCCCGCCTTAACAAACGATTGAATACACTGAATAGGACCTCTTTAGAAATAAACATCAGAGCTATCAAGGGCTGTCAATCATGTGTACTATGGTTTTGAAGTTTCACACATTACAATCTTTTTAACATATTAGTGTTAATATCATTCAAGACTAATTTTGCTCTTTTTTACATTTACCTTATACATTTCCCGACAAATATTCTTCTAGCAAGTTACCGTTTTCTGTAATTATTTCCACGGACAGTTTTTAACAAAGAGGTCTGACTTGTTTTCGCGGGTTTCTGTATATCTTGAACGAGTATCTCTACTATTTTTGTTGCATATTTAATGGCAAGTTGACTTAGTCGAACTCAGTCAATTTTTGACAATATTCTTCTATAACTGTGACAGAGTACCCATTTTTTCATCATTTCCTAAGATAGCATTTTACCAAAAGGTCTAAAGCATTCCAGGGTGTTTACTTTTAACATTGAACCTCCTATTGTTGTTGCAATTTATGTTTTTTTCCGGATTTTACACCTGATTTAACTTGATATATTTAATCTATATTCTAATAGCAGGATAACCATTTTGTATAACATTCTCCTTTTAAAAGTTGACCAAGAGGTCTGAAACTTTGCAGAGTATTTATAAACATTGAACAAATGCACTTCCTATTTTGGTGTCATTGATAATTTTTCTAGACAGTTGAACTTAGTCATTTTTAAGATTAACTAACACTTGGTATTTTTTCAACAATATTCTTTTGAAAGGATATTCATTTTGGTTAATCAACTCGTGTCACGTTTTTGCCGTGTTTATTTGGATAGTGGTTTACAACTACATAGATTATCAGACACATAACAACAGTTGGAGAAGTAGTACAAACATCATACGATGTAGTAACATGCAATTTTATAACAAGTGTACAATAAAAAAAAAACAGTTACAACAGCAAAGAATACAAATTTATTGTAGGAACAACCATAACATTGCAATGAACAAATTGGTAACAACCACACAATTTAGTAAAAATCATACTCTGAAGTAACAATGCGAAAAGTACAACAGACAATTTAAACAGTAGTAACAATCATACAATGTACAATGAAACGATAGCCATACAATGGACCATAAAATATAATATACAATTACGGTCCACGGAAGAGGGGAAATTCCAAATTGTTAACTACACTAAGGTTATTTCTCCGAGGGTTTTAACCCGAGGAAAATAACCTCAGTTCAGTTGATAATTTGGGATATTTAATAGGCAGTAATTGTTTTATTATACCGAACAAACATCAGAAAAAAAGGATATGGAGTAAATGCACATGATACAAAGTCTCTGCAAATGCATGGTAGAACCAAGCTATGGGACAATTCTTTTATTGTTGTTCTTCATCTTGACGTCACCATAAGGCCTTCAACAATTAGCTTTGCTCATACCTCATAGTAAGTTCAAGACTACTCCTAAGAAATATTGTAATTTTTAAAGCTAAAACCATAATACGTCTCAAAACATGCAATTATAATATGGTTATTCCACAGACGTTGAAACCCTTTGGGGTTATTCACCGACGAATAAAAGGTTTAATCCATGAACATTGTAACTATTTTGTGTTATTCCCTAGTAAATAATACTTTTATTCACCACATGAATCAATTAGAAATGAACCTAGATTATCTCGTCATGTGGCTATGTCTCAAACAAAAGAAGTGATGTTTCTTGATATGCGATGAAATCGAAATCGTACAATGCAGAAACAGTGACCACACAGTGATGGCGAAAACAATGAAAATAGTAACAATTATATTTTGAAGGAACATAAACAGTGACAATACAGTGATGTCAGAACAAAACAAGGCTTAAACATGGAATGAAGAAATACCGTACAATGCAGGAAAATTACAATAACTAAAACTTTATGCAGTTAAAATTGATTGCTGCAAATGCCAATTTCGACAACTTTTTTCTCTTCTGTGCAGATAAAATCAGACAACCCAAACGTTGTTTAAATGTTGATAGAGAACAAAAAAGCAAATAAGATCTATAAATGAAAATCAAAAATGATCTACTCGCACGAGGCAGTTACTCCTTAGTTTAAGAATCCAATGAAGGAAAATTACAATAAATTGATACTGTAAAATTAGTGTATGCAGATGCCAAATTCGACCACTTAGGTCCCTTAGGTCCCCAGCTTTGAACAATTGAGATACTACATTTTAAGATAAAATTTCTAAAATTTTCAAGTTTTCAAATGAATATTTCTCGGATCAGCACCAAATTACCCGACTATTTGATTTGTGAATACCCTTGGGAACTATAAGTCCACCAGCAGATATATCGACTCAGTTTTAATAAATAATAATACCGAAGATACTGTCAATTAAGTATCTGTAGGTGCTAATTTAGACAACTTATGTCGCTTCAGTGCAGATTAAGTCATAACATCAAAAACAAACACAAACAAACAAACAAACAAAACAAAACAAACAAACAAACAAAAAAACAACAAAAATACAAAAAAACAAAAAACAAAAAAAAAAAAACAATAAAAAGATATGGAGTAAATGCAAATGAGACAAAGTATCTACAAAGATTTGGTAAGTCCAACCACAGCAACAACGCTAGTATTGCTGTTCTTCATCTTGAAGTCACACCCGAAAGATGTTTAAAAGCTGATAGAGATCATTGTTGAAAAAGTAACAACTTACTCAATACCGAAGTTATTGTGAATTAAGTTTCTGCATATGCGCATTTCGACAACTTATGTCTCATAAGTGCAGATAAAATCTAAACGTTTGGAAGACCATAAACTCAAAGATATCTAAAAACTGATAGAGAACAACATGAGGAATATTCTTTGTGATGTTAATGTTTATGAACCTACATAATAAACACCAAAAATCATGTGAAATTTCCGTAATTACTTATTTCTTAAAAACATCTAGTTTCTAATTTCCCACTGATCGATGTCTCATAACATATATCATTAAAACAATTATGCGATAGTAGATCAAAAACGTTTTACATTAAATGATGATTTAAGTGGTAATAGTATTTTACATCAAACCCGGAGGCTTGTTTTTCGTTCATTCAAACCTTAATGCATTATTGGTAGAGGCAAGACAAAAATATTTTGACTGGGCCAGAGCGTAAATAATGTCACGTTATTTGTTGAAATTCAAATTGTAATACAATCTTTAATTGAGATTACGTTTGTCACAAACGAGATGTAAATGGAAAAGGGGGGGGGGNGGGGGTGGGGGTGGGGTTAATAACTAAATTACCGGACAGTGACATTGTCAAGAGCCGAAGTCCGTGAGACAAAAAGAAAAACCAAGTAGAAACCACCGGAAAAATTGTCGACCGTACTATCCTGACTTGGAAGGGGCATTTCAAAAAAAAATGCTGGGCAAAACCCACGTTGCTAAACCGATTTTATGGCATGCTAAACCTCCTCTTCCATTGCAGAAGTGTCCGTTAGCAACTCAACATAATTGCTGTTGAAATTTCGTCGACAGTTAAAAGAAATGATAGTTACAAAAGAATCTTGAATCAGAGTTCGGACCGGAACTTCATATGTTTATTGGTATAATACAAATGAATAGTGAATTGAATTGTAAGGAGCATAAATTGAAAGAGCAAAAAGACAAAGTACATGTAAAACCACAGTTGTACAATGGTCCTGACTTGGTCCATTAAAGAAAGCCAGTACAATGTCCAGTACAACTGTACAATGGTCCTGACTTGGTCCATTTAAGAAAGCCAGGACAATGTCCAGTATAATTGTACAATGGTCCTGACTTGGTCAATTAAAGAAAGCCAGTACAATGTCCAATACAATTGTACAATGGTCCTGACTTGGTCCATTTAAGAAAGCCAGTACAATGTCCGGTACAACTGTACAATGGTCCTGACTTGGTCCATTAAAGAAAGCCAGTACAATGTCCAGTACAATTGTACAATGGTCCTGACTTGGTCCATTAAAGAAAGCCAGTACAATGTCCAGTACAATTGTACAATGGTCCTGACTTGGTCCATTTAAGAAAGCCAGTACAATGTCCAGCACAATGTCCGGTACAATTGTATAATGGTCCTGACTTGATCCATTAAAGGAAGCCAGTACAATGTCCAGTACAATGGTCCTGACGTGGTCCATTAAAGAAAGCCAGTACAATGTCCAATACAATTGTACAATGGTCCTGACTTGGTCCATAAAGAAATCCAGTACAATGTCCAGTACAATTGTACAATGGTCCTGACTTGGTCTATTAAAGAAAGCCAGTACAATGTCCAGTACAATTGTACAATGGTCCTGACTTGGTCCATTAAAGAAAGCCAGTACAATGTCCAGTACAATTGTACAATGGTCCTGACTTGGTCCATTAGGAAAGCCAGTATAATGTCCAGTACAATTGTACAATGGTCCTGACTTGGTCCATTAGGAAAGCCAGTACAATGTCCGGTACAATTGTATAATGGTCCTGACTTGGTCCATTAAAGGAAGCCAGTACAATGTCCAGTACAATTGAACAATGGTCCTGACTTGGTGCATTAAAGAAAGCCAGTACAATGTCCCGTACAATTGTACAATGGTCCTGACTTGGTCCATTAAAGAAAGCCAGTACAATGTCAGGTACAATTGTACAATGGTCCTGACTTGGTCCATTAAAGAATGCCAGTACAATGTCCAGTACAATTGTACAATGGTCCTGACTTGGTCCATTTAAGAAAAACAGTACAATGTCCAGTACAATTGTACAATGGTCCTGACTTGGTCCATAAA
>MJUU01054364.1:30443-44140 GCA_002080025.1 Modiolus philippinarum | reverse complement strand
ACAATTGTACAATGGTCCTGACTTGGTCCATTAAAGAAAGCCAGTACAGTGTCCAGTACAGTTGTACAATGGTCCTGACTTGGTCCATTAAAGAAAGCCAGTACAATGTCCAGTACAATTTTACAATGTCCTGGCTTGGTGAATTAAAAAAAAAGGCCAGTACAATGTCCAGTACAATTGTACAATGGTCCTGACTTGATCCATTAAAGAAGGCCAGTACAATGTCCAGTACAATTGTACAATGGTCCTGACTTGTTCCAATAAAGAAAGCCAGTACAATGCCCAGTATTATTGTACAATGGTCCTGACTTGGTCCATTTAAGAAAGCCAGTACAATGTCCTGTACAATTGTACAATGGTCCTGACTTGGTCCATTAAATAAAGCCAGTACAATGTCCAGTACAATTGTACAATGGTCCTGACTTGTTCCAATAAAGAAAGCCAGTACAATGCCCAGTACAATTGTACAATGGTCCTGACTTGGTCCATTAAAGAAAGCCAGTACAATGTCCGGTACAATTGTACAATGGTCCTGACTTGTACTCCAATAGTCCTCCTCAACTTCGTTGAGGCGAACTAAAAACTAGCTCACAGACAACATCTGAAGCATGCATTGATGCTATTGTCCCTTGATGCATCATAGATACCGATATGGTTGATGTGGAACATGTCAGTTTGCAAGAATAGGCATGTCAGTTAACTGCTAGTAGTCTTTTGTGATTTCATGTTTATGTCCGTATATTTAGTTCTTTAAGTTTAATTTTTCACAATTGACTCAGTCCTGTTGCTAACTGAATTTTACTGTTGTTACTATTGTATATTTATTTATCACATTGGCTAGGGGGAAGGTTTGGGCCCAATAAAACTAGTTTAACCCCGCCGCAGCAGGTTTGTGCCTGTCCTAAGTCAGGAAATTTATTAAGCCTTTGTGTGTCTTGTCTGTTTTCTAGTTAGATTACTTTATGTCTATAGGAGTCTAGGATGATGTTTATTTTGCTGAACTTGATTACTCTTTATTTAGGGACTGACTCCGACCTGCCGTTGGGTGTGGGGTTTCCTCACCGTTCATTGAAGATCTTATGGTGGCTATGAGTTGTTATCACTCCCCTTTGGGTCGTTGTCTCTTTGACACATTCCCCGTTTCCCTTCTTTTTCTATCTAGTGATTCTAAACAAGTCGCAGTAGATTTCCCTTTTATCACATAAAGTTTCTATCTGGAATGAATCATGAAGGAATGACAAAGCACCGACAAAAAAAAGCAATCTATGTCCCAAGGAAAGCATCATGATATCTTTTGGTAGAACATTAATACGATAAAACAAATAAAACACCTGAACAGTTTTTTTTTAATTTATTTTGCAGCAGCCATGATCATATATTACACAAAGCTTATAACAAATAATAAGTTAACATATGTTCTAGAATGACAATGTGTATATATTTTTATTAATGTTGACCCTTACTATTTATAGGCTTAAATTTTCTTCCCTAATAGACCATTTGCCAATTCAAACGGAATTCCCGAATTTGACCTCGCGCTTTACAAACTTGGACAAAGGGAAGCAACTCTAGACCGGACAAACACGGTTAGTTTCCAACGTAAACTAACCAAAATGTAAAAATTATTTTCTTTTGACCTGTAAGGATTCCAAACTTCGACTTTGGTGAAATTTATCAAAATAATATGACCTTTTATTTGCCTGTTTGATTTGCTTTATATCCCAATAGATTTCATATACCAGAATAATGATTTATAAGGGTTTCTTCGGTAAATGTGACAACCTGTCCGGTGTCACGTGACGTTGATTGAGTCAAAATTTTAAAGAACGGAACCAAAGTCGGTAATTGGCAAATCACCTATTCAACTATAAAATTTTCACTTCCCAGCCTAAGTCAAAACAATTTTCTCATCTTGAGATAGAGAACTAAATCTGTTCAGAATTTAACCCTCTACGTTTTCCACTTTGGTTGTAACAGAAACAAATTCATCATCTTTGAAATATTGCGCCCCTGAAAAATTACCACCAGGACAATTGTAACTATAGGAAAATTGCTCAAATTGTCAGTAAAATGATTCATTACATGAAGGCTGAATATAATTCAAATGCTAAAAATCTTCTGTGTGTAAGGATTCTTTTGCCCCATCCACTCAGCAAAAGCAGGATGTATATGTGGTAAAGTCTGTATGTACCAGGTACATACTTACATACTAAATGCTCATTGAAAGCTAAGGAGCTATAAAAGACACAAATTTGAAACTTGGCATGATAAAAGAGTATGATGTAGGGGCAAGTTTGTGCTGGATTCAAAATTTTAGTTTCATGGGCTTGGACCAAATAATGGATGAAGATTCCTTTTGCACAATTGATGATATCTTTCAGACTATTTGGAATTGAAAGCTGAAATTGAGCAAATGACTGAAATTTTATAGAGTGATTTCAAAGGTATTGATTTTTTTTTTATCCCTTCAGGTTTTTACCTTTAGGGGGTAAAAAAACACAAGATAGATTCCTCTTGAACACCTCCTACACCTTTGATCAGAGAAACTTTGCAACGGGTGTGTAAAAAGTTGTCCAGGGGCAGTTGCCCTACTCCCATAAATTCTTATACACTTAAACATATTAATTATGTTATTTCACCTGTCTCATGAAATAAATTTTCAAATGTTTAAAACTTTGGCAAGCCTAGTTTAAAATACTTAAAACTTGTCAAATTGAATGTGAGATATTTTATATGAAAATGCAGAGAAATGGCGCAGTAAAATTTTTCAGAAAATTTTCAAATGGACAGTCAATGATGCCAGAAGTCTTAGCACTTGCAAAAGCTGTGTGTGAGTAACTTAAAAATGTAAATTCTGAAAATAATCATTAACAAAGAATTTCACAATAAATTTACTGCCATTGTTAATTAGATGAAACAAGATGTTCTCTTATACATACAGATAACTAAATATAAATACTGAAGTTGCTGTAAATTTGGTTTCTCTACAGGGCAATTCTGACGACTTTTGTCCTATCGGTGCAAGTCAAATCAACTGGAAAACCATAAACAAAAAGATAAAAGCAAACGGAAAGCAAATAACCAATAGGATCTACATTGAAAGTCAAAATCAGTTTAGAGCAGAATTTTGTACCAGGGAGATACTCCTTGGTTGAACAAAATTTCATAACTTTAGATCTTGCAAGTTTCCAGATAAATAAAAAACACCAAAGTTACTAACAATTTAGTTTCTGCATATGTGCATTTCGACATTGTGAATTTCACCCCTTTGTTCCTTCGGTATTCTACTGCCGTTGTTTTATGCCTCTCCAGTGCAGATCAAATCAAAACATTTGGAAATTCATGAACAGAAATATGTGTAGAAGCTGATAGAGAACAAATAAACAAAAGGATCTACATAGTAAAGCCAAAATCAGCTAAGGACAGAAATATGTGTGGAATACAGAACAAATAAACAAAAGGATCTACATAGTAAAGCCAGAATCAGCTAAGGACAGAAATATGTGTAGAAGTTGATACAGAACAAATAAACAAAAGGATCTACATAGTAACGCCAAAATCAGCTAAGGACAGAAATATACAAGATGGAAATTCTCCTTAGTTTTAAACATAATTTTGTTAAATTTAAAAACTGGTTTTCGGGCAAGCAATGAAGTATTGGCTACTGAATTGGTGAATACCCTCAGGCTCTAAAAGTCCATAAAGTTTCTTACAATCCTGATATGTGATGTTTGTTGGTTATTGTACATCATCAGCATTTGTTTCAATGATAAAAACCTTGTAATACTTGTAATATGACTGAAATAATAGTAATATCATAACACCAAATATTAAAGTAATTGGTAATTTGTGCTTTTTGTGACTTTTTATACATTTATTATGATAAAGGCAAACAATAAGATTTGCTTAATCCAGCAATGTACAATTAATGTGATAGAGAAATGTTAAACAATTATTTAATATTTATAGTCAAAATATTCAGATGGACATGGTTATAAAATAAAAGCACATTAACAATCGTTTGAACTTGTATAGACACACAAGTATGGACCTTAATTGATGTCCTGCCCGTCCCTGCTTCGTCGCTAAATTGATGTGAAAACTCAAACTGACTTAAATCAGAAAACTGAACATGTTCACTAGACTATGAAATTAGGGTAACTGACAAAAGCAATATAGCAAACTGTTATGTACTGTCCAAAATCAACCTAAGCGCCCAATATCATTGACCAACCACTAATAGATACCAAAAGTCCAAACATGTCACTAGTCCTTGAAATTGACCAACCATTAATAGATACTGGGAAACTTAACATGATCACTGGACCATGAAATTGAGGTTACAGACATGTCATATAGTAGACTGCCATGTACTACCCAAGACCAACCCACATACCAAATATCATTGATCTACCACTTATAGATCATGGCAAACTTATTATGATCACTGGACCGTGGAATTGAGGTCGCAGACATAAGTCATAAGGCAGACTGTAATGTACTACCAAAGACCAACCTACATACCAAATATCATTGATCTATCACTAAAAGATGCTAGGAAACTTAACATACTCACTGGACATGACACTGAGGTCATACACAAAAATTATATATTTTATTATATAAAATTATATAAATCATATAAACGTCATGTTCTTCTTGAGACCAACCCACATACCAAATATCATTGACGTAACATAAATATTAATTGAGAAACTGATCTAATCCGAAAAACTTGACATGATCACTAGATCCTGAAATTTAAGTCATGGACAAAAACCATATGACAGACTGTCATGTACTACCAAAGACATATATACTACATATCATTAAGTAACTGAGATATTGAAATAATTGCAAAAACTTAACATGTTAATTGGACCATGAAATTAAGGTCACCGACAAAAGCCATATATTATAACAGTCTGTCATGTTCTACCCAATACCAACCAATATACCAAATTTCAGTGACCTCCCACTTATAGTTACTGAGAAAATGACCTAATCACAAAAACTTAACATGCTCACTAAACTGTGAAATTGAGGTTAAGGACAAAAGCCATATGACAAACTGTCATGTACTACCCAAGACCAACCTACATACAATATATCATTGCCCTACCACTAATAGTTACTGAGAAACAATACTAATCACAAAAACTTAACAAGTTTACTCCGTCACAGCCACCTTTTGTCATGGACAAGACAAAAACCTGAAGTAGAAATTTGGTTGAAAATGTGAAAGCTTACCAGTACCGAATGAACATTTCCACCATATACAATAACAGATAAATTTAATACATATACAGGCACCAGTTTTATATTGATTACAAACATTCCTTGCTTATCTCTTGAGGCAATTTAACATCAATTCCAAATGATTTAAATATTTCAATAGTATATCAACATGTTGCATATCTGAAGAATCTTCAATAATTTTTATATTAATATGGTGAATAAAATACAACATTTATATTTGGGAAAATTCAAAAATACCTGTTGATATTCATCTGAGGAAACAATCATTTGGCTATGGGTTAAGGTTTTTCCTCTCAGAAAAATATTGAGGCTAAAAATGAAAATTTAACCAGTTTTATATCAGATTTATTATTTTTCCTAACACTTCCTGTCTTTGAATAACCCAATCCGAATATCCCTTTTCCACAAATTTCTTTTCTTTTTGCAAAAAAAAACCTTCCATTTGAGCTTTATATGACTGTTTCCTTAGACTGGATACCAATGATACCAAACAATCCAAAAACTTATAATAGACAATGTATACAGTCAAACCTGTCTTATGTGACCTTCCAAGGGAACCTCAGAATAGGGTCACATAAGACAGGAGGTCTCTTAATACAGGTTTAATTTACAAAAAGCACTATGAAGGGATATTAGGGTCATATAAGACAGGTTTTTGCTTAATAGGGGTGGTCGCTAAGGCAGGTTTGACTGTATATCTACTCAAGGAAAGGCAGTATTTACATGTTTTTATTGGTCATGTTATCAGGTAATCGAGTAACGCATTATAATCCTCTTTTTGTCATGACTATATGTACTTTAAAAATAATATATTTGGTAATTTTTTATTGTGGTGAAAATTGGAGATAACATGAAATGCAATAATTCAAGCTTAGGAGCACAGAAAATGAAAATCCCCATAATCCTGAATGTTCAAATTTCCTTAAAAAAATGAAAAGATAAACAGACTTTCTAAGGGTAAGGGCGAATGTGAGTGACGATTCATAAATACCTACAGCCAAAACTTTCTTTTGGTTCCAATTCAAGACTCACATTTGCTGCCAGAAATTAACATCTGGATCTAAAACAAAAGACCGTCAAGAGCCTTTATCACTCACCCTGACCCTGGCTAACATAGACAGTCCTTGTTAAAGGATCTAAATTTAACTTTCGTTCCACTTTGTCTAGTGGTCTCAGACCTATAAATGTGTTTCAGTAGGGTCCAAGTTTGGTTCCCTAATCTGCAGGGGACCATCCAAGGACTATTGTGGCCAAGTTTGGTTCCTGATGGGCAAGCAGTTGCAGAGCAGAAGACCTTCAATATGTTTTCCCATAGAGTTCAATGTTTAAACTATGTTCCCATTTAAATGTCATCTTGGATTTTGTCCTGACATGAAATACACCTTTTTTGCAGGGGACCATCCAAGGAGAATTGTGGCCAAGTTTGATTCCAATTGGCTAAGCAATTTCAGAGGAGAAGATACTGACAGGCGACATCTCTCCACAAGGAATACACATGCAAAATATGAAAGCCCTATCACTTACCATTCAAATCACATACTCAATGTTAAAGTTTTTATGCAGTTGTTTACATGCCAAGGTCAAGGTCACAAGGTCTAAAATTCTGGTATCAGTTAAAAGGTCTCACCACAATGAATGTGCATGCAAAATATGAAAGCCATATCACTTACCATTCAAAAGGTATATCCAATGTTCAAGTTCTTAATTTTTTTTCAAAAAGTCCATGACATGCCAAGGTCAAGGTCACGAGGTCCAAAATTTTTGTATTGTTTGAAAGGTCTTGCCACAAGGAACACACATGCAAAATATGAAAGCCCCATTCAAAAGTTATGCCCAATGTTAAATTTTTTATGGACAAACAGACAGACCAAAAACTATATGCCCCCCAAATCTTCGATTCACAGTGGCTTAAAAATAATATAAATATAGTTCTGTTAATTATTTTGATTTTAATAAGACACACACAAGTTGTGATTTGAAGAAGTCTTCCAAGAACACATGGATGAAACAACATTTTACAATGTTAGTTGTCAGCATGATACAACCGAAGCATGTCGTCCACTGAAATTTGAAAAAGTGTTATTTAAAGTGAGTATGGACATAGGAAAGAGCTTGACACAATAATTAGATGGACGCAATAAGGAGATTGACCAAGTAATTAGCTGGACACAAACTAGGGAAAATAAAAATTAGCCCTTATGACTCCTTATGATTCCTCTTTGACCCTCTATAGCTCAGAAACGGTAAGGGCTACGCCCAATCCATTGACATGATGCTGAAAGCTTATATCAAGAGGAATCAAAAGAAAAAAATCCCATCGAAATGTGATGAAAAAATAAAAATTTAAGGTAATCTGTAAATTTACGATTTTGGCCCCTTTCGGCCCCTCATAGCTCGGGAACAGCAAGAGCTACGTCAAATCCGTTGAATACTACTGAAAGCTTACATCAAGTAGAATCCAAAGAAAAAAATCCCATCGAAATCCGACGAAAAATAAATTTTTTAGGTTATCTGTAAATTTACAATTTTGGCCCCTTCAGCCCCTCATAGCTCGGAAACGGTAAGAGCTACGCCAAATCCGTTGGCATAGTAGTGAAAGCTTACATCAAGAGGAATCGAAAGAAAAAAATCCCATCGAAATCCGATGAAAAATAAAATTTTTTGGTTATCTATAAATTTAAGATTTTGGCCCCCTTCGGCCCCTCAAAGCTGGGTAAGGAAACAAGTTACCAAAAATCTAATAGTAGAGCGTTATGATAATTTTTCATTAGGAATCCTTTGGAAAAAATTGCATCAAAATCGGACTAAAAATAAAAAAATGAAATATTTGAAATTCGCCCCTTTTGGGCCCCATTTATCTCGTGAACGGTACATGCCACGTGAAATCCGTTGGCATACTACAG
The DNA here is from genome assembly GCA_002080025.1 of Modiolus philippinarum. Lineage (NCBI taxonomy): Eukaryota > Metazoa > Mollusca > Bivalvia > Mytilida > Modiolidae > Modiolus > Modiolus philippinarum. Next base: position 35,978 of record MJUU01054364.1, on the reverse strand, counting down.
ATTGGAAATTTTCTAACAGTTTACTGAAAAAAACCCCATCAAAATCCGATAAATAATAAAGATTCTACAGTCAAATATGTGAAAACAACCAATTTATCCCCTTTTGGCCCCTTTTTCTAAAACGGGCGGGGCCAGGAACATAAAGTTATCGCCCAAGCTAAAGCATGTGCCAAGAAACATCATACTAAAATTTGAAAATGATCTGTTCACTGGAACCAAAGTAATGCTGTCCACAGACACAAAAATACCCAATTTTACCCATTTTTGGCCCCTTTTTCTGAAACGGGTGGGGCCATAAACCCGAAATTAAAACCCGGGATAGCCATTATGCCAAGAAACCACATACTGAAATTTGAAGATGATCCGTCCACTAGAAAAAAAGTTATGCTGGCCACAGACGCCGACGCCGACGACTGAGCCATAACATAATACAACCGCAAAATTTTTGCGGTCGTATAAAAACAGATGTAAAACAATCTATAACATTATTTATAACATTATTGTAGTACCATCTTTTGTTTATATTATTACCCATAAGTATATATTATTTTTACCACAGGTCTGGATACAAAGTAATTGAAGGAGGTCATATTAGAATTTTATGTAAATAAACAAGATGTGTTTATGAAACACTACATATGCCCCAGCACCAATTTTATTAGTTTAATAAATTTGAAAATTGAATCTTAATATTTTTGTTAAAGTTTTCTTTCTTTACATATAAACATATGAAAATGGATTATTTTAAATTTTGACCTCTGTGACCTTGACCTTTGACCTGACCTATTTTTTTTTTTTGCATACTTATGTTCCTCCTGACTAGACCTACTCACTTTCCTAGTATGATAAGTCTATCTTTTATAGTTCAAAAGTTATAGCCATGGTTAAAGTTTCGGATGCACAAACAGACAGGACAAAAACAATATGAACCCTATCCTCGATTGGGGGCATGAAAAAACAAAGTTGTAGCAAAACAAAACTTGCAGTAACTAGTTCATCTTAATTCATTGTGATTCAAATTACTATATTTACTGATATTCAAGATTTTGGAATCAACATCTTAATCAAGTAATCAAAACTTGGAAATCGTCAGGAATCAACTGCACTAAATGGATGTACATAATCATAATAATAAATAAATATCCAGATGAAGGGACCGATTTGTAATAGTCAAACAGCAAAAACCATATAGACTTACAAAAATCACACAAAAAAATCTTCAGATCCATGCATTAAAGCATAAAACAAAATCAGCTGACTTACAGACCCAAATATCACAGGCAGTTCTTAAGTTAAATAAATATATAGCATATATAATATACAGCAAAAACTGAGATCAATAAACAATAAATAAATAAAACATTGGCAAGAGACAGATCTTATTTGCATAGACGGATTGTACAATATCAATGTTTGGTATAATGATATTGAGCTTAAATAAACATTGGAACGCATATTAAAATCCAAAATATTATTAATATATAGTAAAATTTCTAAGTTTTCTTTCAGTCTGTCAACCATTTATTCCTTCATTTCATATCATGGATCTATTGTCACCTGCTTAAAAAAATTTTCAGAAGACCCCCATCAAAATATGAAATACCAAAGACAAAACATGCAACTCTTGATATACATAACTTCAATCATAATTCACCTTAATAAAGGTTGTAAAAAATAACAGACAAAGCAAAATAATTACTTGGTGTATTAATTCTGAAATGTGATGTCGAGCTAACTAGTATATATCATTATATACACAGTGCTTCAAAATAATTTGATGGCACCGCCCTCTTCTTAGGGTACAAAACAAAAATGTCCATAGATTCAGAATAAACATAATGTAGAAGTGCTCATATTAACGTAACAATGATGTAGCATTATTTCCTTGTATCTGGTTACATTTTTGTCCTTACCTGAGAAGATGACAGTGAAATCAAAATATTCTGCGATACTTTGCTCAATAATATATTTCTGCATGAAGGATTTTTTCCCTTATTAGTTTTCTAGCCCTAAATAAAATGCTTGAATCTTGTTTAGACAAATGTCAACATATTTGTTGCGTGATTTGGAATTTTTCTGTCTTCAAATCAGTGCTAGATCATCTATTGACAAATGTCAGTCAGTTAAGGTGTCTCAGTGGTATTATTCCGCCGTTTTTGTCTAATACTTGTTCATTTAGGTTTCATTCATTTACAAATTTAACAAAAAATAGTTATTCAAAATGTAAATAAAGTTCCAAAGTATTTAAAATTATTATTCCTTATCACTTTTACAACATTTTCATTACAAATAGGTGAACTAACATAAACAAGCTTTAATTTACAGAACACAGAAATTATGCAAGGGAGATAATTTGATAAAATAATTTAATAAAGACACTAGAGAAATCAACATTTCCCAATTTATCTCTTTTATTTCAACGGTGACCCCTTATTTTATTTTTTTTATATGTAAACTATATAATGATTTCAAAACACATGCAAAGTATGAACAAAATCTATAATATATATTTCAAGCTATCCTCTCATGTAATCATTTTCCCTATCATTTCTATGCAAAATTGTGAAATTGTCAATTTCAGTTTTTGCGCTCAAATGCACAGTGACCCCCAAATTTTATTTTATATATTGAACAGTAATACAATAATGTTTCTAAACAGAAAATTTCACACAATTCTATCATAGGAAAAATAATACCATGCAGACACCTTAATTGTAAGACCTAATTTTTCAACCATTCTGACCATTTAACTGTCAATTTCTAGTCTTAAGTATGCATCTAACTCTTGTATACATAATTGTAAATTTCATTTTACAGACATGCAATCTATGAATTTTTTAATCTGATTAAAAATACAAATTGCAAATTTCATCGCATTCTATTTCTATTTTAAAATCTTTTTACAAACAAATTAAATGTTGAACTAAAGTAAATTCATGACTTTTGTTTTCAGAAAAGTACAAGTTTTTGTGTTGAAATTTGTAAAAATTGGCAATAACACAGGCAATATTAAATATATCTTACTACTAACCATAAAATATTAAAATGCAGAAATTATAGTAAATTTGTGTTCTACAGATATTTCAACAACTATTGTCTCCTTTATGGGAATTAACTAAATAAATAAACACAAAATTACTCTGCACAAAATGTGTGTTTTACCAAATGTTTACCAGCAAGCACTTGTCTCTAATTAGCAAGTCATGAATGAAGAGATTTCTGCTGTTGCTATGACAACTGCGACTTCATCCAAAGAGTCAAAAATCAAGTCTTTTTCTATAGTAGAGCTTTTTTTTGTTTGCAAATATAAAAGGAATACATGCCATTCCATTTTAACCAAACATCATCAGTTTGTACTTTTGGACTAATATGTTATATTTGGAGAAATCAACTTTGAAAACACACAGAGGAGGATTGTTTCTATATATGATTCCAAAGTATTTTTATTTACTTTCCCTTTTTCCAAAACTAAAAAGATTGTTAACACAACAAAATAATCTAAATTTCAGTCTGGCATACAAGCAATAGCATATCAAATGTAACCTAATCTATGTCCTATGCCTTCATAACAGGTGTGTTATCTTAATAAACAACAATTTCTGTTTGTACAGTATTTTTGTACTTAAAGGGGTCTTTTTCTTACAGACATATGATCATACATTGACAACAATTATTTGCTATAAATAAAGCACTTGATGAAAGAACACATAATCTCAATGATAAACACTGCAGCCAGTTGATTATCAAATTAAAAAAAAAATCAGCTCATCTCATTGTGTAAATGCTCTGACAGGTTATTGACTTTTTCAACAGGCTGACATATACATGTATTTATTTTGTGAACTATTTGATTGTTCTTTTGCCTATGCTGTCAAATGGCTCCCTTGTATACACTGTATTTACTCAAACAACTGGAAGTCCCCAGCAGATAGCAGTTTTATCAGCACTAGTACTTATGAAGGATAATTGTGATGGATGCCAGCGACACTGCAGTGCCTTGTCCTGGTGTTCGGCTACAACAACACTTGGTAATGGCTTCAGCAGATCACCTGCAATGAAAACAAATTTTTATAATTAAGGCCTCAATTATTACCTGAATACATGTGTATTTTTGAATATTTCATGCACTTTGATATACATCATTTCAGTTTCACGGTGTATGTGCATGGGCAGCACAACGATTCTGGGTCTTTTTTAAACTAAGTTTTTTTCTTTTTTTCTGAAATATTATGTAAATCATGTGGTTGATATATTATTATTATAATAAATATTTATATAGCAATGACAGATTTGATTTTATCAGTGAAGTAAAAGCAATAGCTAAATCCTGAAAGAGGCCATCTATCCTTATCCCCCTTGCATTCAGAATATTGTAATTTTTTTAAACTTGTCTTCTGGAATATTTCATAATATTTTATATTATATGGCCAGCTGGCATCCAACTTATTCAAAATACTGTGAATTCACAAATGCAGAATATTACATACCACATTTCAGGTTAATTATGAAGTATAGTTTTCACAAAACTATGCATTGGGCATACATATGCACTTTGTACAGACAGACATATGAATGTACAAAGACAAGGTGAATCTGTATATGCCTTCCAAATTCATATACAGGACTCAAAAATTGTAATTGTTATTTATGTTAAAATTAAATTTCAGCAATGCACTTTACATGTTTTAGGGAATCTTTTATAATTTAACAAGTGCTCTGAGCAACAACAAAGGTAAATAGATGGACAGTGGCACAACATATCTATATCCAACATGGAGTGTGGAAAATAAAATGTATTAGTATTTAACAGGACATGAGTGCAGCCTGTACTTTATATTTTAGAATTCCTGAACTTGAAATAGAACAGCAATGATCAAAAACTAGAGGTACTGTGGCCTGGAGGGCCACAAAATGATACCCCCCACTCCCCATTGGAGTAGAAGATCCCTGATATAATTTGTAACAAAAAAGTTATAATTGCACAATTCCACTGTGTACTGCGAAATTTGCTCAAACGATCTCGAAAATTAACTAAGTTGTTAAAAAGGAAGTAGATGTCCAGCAATCTTGAAATCTCTACTAGCGGTAAAGGACAGCCTTCTAAACTTGCATTCAAAATTTCAAGTTGCAGTGATGAGTAGTTACTGAGAAAAATGTTACGAAAAGTTTCAACGATTGACAAAAGATCTAAAAAATTAACTAAGTGGGTAAACAGGCAGTAGATGTCCGGTAATCTTGAAATCCCTATTTGCGGTATAGGACATCATTATAAACTTGCATACAAAATTTCAAGTTGCAGTGATGAGTAGTTACTGAGAAAACTGTTACGAAAAGTTTCAACAATTGACAAAAGATCTCGAAAATTTACTAAGTCTGTAAACAGGAAGTTGATGTCCGGCAATCCTGAAATCGCTACTTGCAGTTAAGGACATCATATAAACTTGCATACAAAATTTCAAGTTGCAGTGATGAGTAGTTACTGAGAAAACTGTTACGAAAAATTGTTTGCTATCACAGACAGACAGACAGACGGAC
>MJUU01054364.1:5023-25071 GCA_002080025.1 Modiolus philippinarum | reverse complement strand
ATATGTGCACAATCAACCTGCAAAATAAAAACTTCCTAGCTTAAAAACTGTAGGAGGAGTTATCCGGACAAATAGTGTACCCACTTGATGACGGACGGACGGATGGACTGACGGACGGACGGACTGACGGACCAGTCAAAAACTATATACCCTCCGCAACTTCGTTGCGTGGGGTATAATTAACTATTTTCCCTATTGCATGCCATCTTGGATAAGGGATGGATCTGCAGGACACAATTTTAAAGAAAATTAAGTGTTGTGCCAAAGTTTATTTCCATTTCCAACTGGCCAAATGGTTTTAAAGAAGATCTTTGAATGTACTCCTATATTAAACTATGTTTCCCATTGGTAGCCAATTTGCATGAGGTGCAGACTTATAGGACATCGGTTTTGAAGGGGACCATCTAAGATACATTGTGATTAAGTTTTATTCTAACTAGCCAAGTTGTTTCAGATAAAAAAATTCTTTGTATGCTCTTTGTATGCAGATGGCTATGTTGGATGACATAAAGGCACCAAAGTCATAATAATTAGCACCTCATAAGCATCATTAATGCCAAGTTCTGTTCAAATCCATTCAGTGGTTCTAAAGATTAATTTCATCAAATGCTCACTGAAGGCTTTATTTACTAAAAACATTATGCAGTCTATAAAGCTGTGAAACTGCCTTGACATTCTTGTCAGCAAAGTCTATAGTGATTAAACACTAACATCTCTGTAAGACACAATACATTTATATAGAAAAGTCATTATGACATGAAGTAAGGTAAAGATTAAGAAAGTATTTTTGCAAAAAATTGTAAAAAATTGCACAAAAACACTGTTTTTGCTCTTAATTATGGAAGAAATAATTTTTTAATGAAGTGATAGCAGGGAATTTCTCTAGAGCTTAAAAGAGATAAGTTAACCACAGAAGATTTGACTAAAATTTAAGGGGAAATAACCAATAAACCATATGACGTTGGGGAAAAAAATTGGTAAAAAAACAGTCAATAAATCATACACAGGCCTTTGGATTTTCTTCAAAATTTTAGAATATGTAGATCTTGTTATGCTGAACATTTTTCCAATTTACACTTCACCTCTATCTGTTACAGTTTTTGGGAAAAAAAAAATAAAAAATTCACAAATTTTGGAAAATTTACGGAAAAAGGGCTATAACTCTCAGACGTGTTTTCCAATTTTCTTCAAAAATACAGAGCAGATAGATCCCGGCATTCTGAACAATTTTACTTGTGTCAGATTTTTAATATCAGTAACGGTTTTGGAGTTAATTGCCAAAAACAGCAATTCACCCCTATGTTCTATTTTCAGTAACAGCCGCCATGTTGTTTGGTCCTCGGACTAACCGAACACATTTTTTAAACTACATACCCTGGTGATGACCCATGCCAAGTTTGGATTAAATTGGCCCAGTGGTTTCAGAGAAGAAGATTTTTAAAGAAAAGTTTACGACGGACAGACGACTGACGCCAAGTGATGGCAAAAGCTCATGATGGCATAGCCAGGTGAGCTAAAAATTGCAATATACACTAGAAATTAAGGTTTAGTAAACATTTATAATCAGCTCCATTAGATCTATTCACTTACAGAATATCACTACAAATATATGTTGACACTATCACATTTGGTTGAAAAGATATAGACAATTTTAAAGTTTTTGTTAACATTATTGAATTTGCACTCAGTGACCTTGACCTTTGACCTAACCCTGATTTTTTATGGATTTGTACTAAGCTCTGTTAGATCTATTCACATATAAAATATGAAGACTCTAGCAGTTGTATTAAATTAAAAAGTTATAGGGAAATCTAGGTTTTGACCTTTGGACCTGAGATATTGACCTTTGACCTGACCTTGATGAAATTTGCATAATGGTATTCAGCTTTACATAATCAATACACATACCAAATATGAAGCATCTATCACATCTGGTTCAAAAATTATGAGCCAGGTTAAAGTTAGGGACAGACAGTTCAAAAACAAGATGCCTCGATCTAATGATTCGGGGGCATAAAAACATCAGATAGATTACAAAGACGGACTGACAGATAAGACACATTAAAATTACTTGGATTCTGCTTGCTGTCCGGGAAGTTTTGAATATGTTGAATATGGTTTTTCTTCCATACTGTGACAGTGTTTTACCAGCAGACTAGGCTCCATGAGCTAGCCGAAAGTTTAGCAGCGAACACTCCTTGACCCATCTTTCTGAATGATGTTTTATTAATTCTTTCCTTCTCAAGATTGTGGTCTTGGATTTAGTTATCTACCTGTATTGGGTTTTATTTGTATGTTTATCATCCTATGGGGAAACAAGATAGAGAAGGGGGAGGTTAAGGTACTGGTTTAATCCTACCGCTAGCTCTTGCTAGTGCCAGTACCAAGTCCAGCTATCCCGAGTTGCTGTTGTTGTCTAAGTTTGTCTTTGTCCCTTGTGTGTAATCTTGTTGCAGCCACTTTGACTGGAAGTGACCAAATATGCTGTATATAGATATATTTTGGGTGACGATGACTATATGCAGGAATTGATATTTTTCATATTTTCTAAGGAGTGATTTTCATAAGCAAGATGTCCCCAGTGGCTTGTTCTGGGAGTGTTTGCCATTGCAGATTTCCCTTTTCACACATTTTATGTGTTTTATTCTATTATTATTAAAGGCTGCCATTTTGACATATTTAAGACAAAAACTCGTTTCTATACATACTAGGTAACCTTCCTGTCAGAAATTTGATAAATTTGAAGAAATTTGAATTTTTCGGCCATTTTTCTGTTTCCATAGCAACAGTCACCATTTTTGAATTTTTTTTCAAGATCAAAACTTCTTTCTAGACATGCTTAGTAACCTTCCTGTCAAATTTCATTCCATTTTGAGCACCTTAAATTTTTTCCCACCATTTTTCTGGTTTGATCATGTGACCCCTGTCCTCACTAACCATAATGGGTTAAATAGATTACCTGTAGCACTTGGTACAACTGTAATTGCTGTAGATGCTCTAAGATCCCAGAACCTTGCTGTCTTGTCTTGTGAACCACTTACAATCCCCCCTCCTAGTAGTATGTATGGTGTATTAATTAGATTACCTGTAGCACTTGGTACAACTGTAATTGCAGTAGATGCTCTTAGATCCCAGAACCTTGCTGTCTTGTCTTGTGAACCACTTACAAACATACACCCCCCAGTAGTATGTAATGAGTAGACATGACCTACAAGATAAAGATTCTTGTCTTTTTAATATTATACATGATATATAATCAACCTCCAGCTGACTCTGACTTTTCCTTCCATTACACTATAGATAAAGCCATAAAATTCTTGATTTTTGTGAACTTTTCATTAGGTAGGAGGGGTTTATTTGCTGGGTAATTTATTCTGTAACTAATCTCTAAAATAATATTTAAGAAATAACAAGATCTGTATGTTAAACACTGAAAACCTTGCCTCCAGGGGAAGTTCTGTCCTTTGTGACCTTGACCTTTGAACTTATCTATTTTTCTTGCATAATTATATTCCTCTAGAATACACCTATACAATTGTCAAGTATAGAAAGTCTAGCTTACAAAGTTCAAAAGTTATAGCAAAGATTAAAGCAATGTTAAAATTGGCCCATTGAGAGTGAAAAAATATGTTCAAATGGAGATCTTGCTGAGAATACTGCATAGTGCTTTACATTTGAGGTATGAAATTCTCATGGTTTTCAGTCTTAGATATTATGCAGGGTTTTATATTCAGTTTTTCAGTTTACATTCATTATTCATCAAGTTTTTTTTAACTCAAGTTAAGAATGAAATACTTGTATATAAATTTTCCTGCATACCTTGTTAAATGCGAATAGCACATAATTCATACCCCCACGAAATGTAACAACCATACAGTATTTTTCTCTCATGAAATTAATGCAGAACTTAAAAAATATAAAACAACTGGAAACATCTTGAAGAAATTTGATCAGAACATTCAACTAAAGATATATTTCCATATACAAACACTTAAAATTACCTGAATGGCCCATCATTGCTCTGACAGGCATTGCAGTCTCACAGTCTGTTACGTAGATTTTACAGTCTCCAGCACCACCACTGACAAGCAAAGATGACCTATTTATAGTATCCTGCATGAAAACTAAATCCCTGATGGTACCGTCATGACATGTTAATTCCATCTCTGGTCCTGTAAAAATTTGTACCATAAAATAAAATAGCTTTATTTCAAGGTAAGTTTTCATTTGTGTTTTTAATCAAAAATAAAATAATTTTAAAAATTTTGATAAATGTAAAAACTGGGATTTGTTCTGTAATGTACACATGTTCAAAATATAAATATATTATAGATAGCAACTATACTCAGATTACGGTAAATGTGTTTTCTGCAAATGACCATTTCAACGTTTGTCTCTTTTTCCTATTCAGACATGATTTTGTATAGACACTTAGATTCTATGGGAAATGCGTTTTATCTTAAATTTTAGCTAGCTAGTTTATAAAGACAGGTACTGTAAACTAACTTATTTTTCGTGGATACTTTTTTTCCACATTTGCCCCTCCTGGTCAATTTCGCTGCAACTTATTTTGGTGATTTTCTATCTCTGCTCACTTATTTTTATTAAAGTAAGACATATTCACAACAATTAATTTTTGCAATATTTTCACACTTGCAAGATTGCGAAAATAAATTGCTTGAGAAAATGAGTTGGTTTACAGTATATTGAATTGTAACAACACATCAACATTTTTACAAAATAATAAAACTGTCTTATTCTGCCCATCTTTTATATACTGTGGAAGTACTTTAATTCCGGGACATCAATTTTCGTGGTTTTCATAAATATCAGTATTTCGTGGGTACTTAAATTGGTGGTTTCAAATTCTATGCATTAAAACTTAAAAGGGAAAAATGCATTTCGGTAGGAACTTGATTTCGTGGTTTTAGCAAACCACGAAATCCACGAAAATTGGAACCCCACAAACAATAGTACTTTCACAGTATTCAACAACTGGGAGAAAAACATCATATTAAATTGATACTTGCCATCAGTACAATTTTCTGAGTCAAATTTAAACATTTTTATTGTTTTATCGTTGGACCCTGTAGCTACAATATCACCAAGTGGACTCCACGCAGAACAATATATAGAACCCTTGTGGTGTTTGTTCTTCCTAAATACACAATTAGCTTCATCAACAATGGCATCTTCACTGAAATATATAAGTCATAAATTATATCTACAGTCTAACTTTGATGGACTGAACAACCAGGGGACCGATGAAAGTTACAGCAAGAGGGGTGTTCAAGATATTAAGGTCCAACTATGTTTAAACTGAACAAAGGGACCACAGAAAGGGTTCGAGGCATCCATGGTGTTCGAGTTATTACAGTTGGAGCCATCGGTTCTACTGTATATATAATGTATAGGTAGCATAAGAAAAGAAGCTTTTGCAAACTTTAACCAAATGTTAGTCAACAAAGCAGATAATGGTCAACAGACCTGGGGTCAATTACTTTGAAATGTAATTAATTAAATTACAATTACAATTACAACATTTTCTTTGTTGTAATTAATTGAATTACAATTACTTTAAAAGTAATTAATTAAATTACAAATTACATTTCAATTTTACACTTCATATGATATGTATAGTATAATACAAACCTTAAAGGGTGACACAGAAGGACAATATTGGGCAAGCATACAGTTTTTTTTTTATTGTGTGAATATTTCTAAGTTTTGGGTTAAGTCAATGAGGTCAAACTTGATGTCAAGAAAACTGGTTTGAAGGCCTCATGGCAGCTGAAGTGAAAGCTTTGCTCCATTGCTTAGTGCTCAATGTATTTGTAAAGGCTTTGTCTTATGTACATTTACTCCATATCCTTTCATTGTTTATTTGATATTTATCAAGATACATAAAAGTCAATATACATGGTATAGTAGAAAAGAGACACACTTATATAAACATGTACCTAGAAAATAATTTAGCAAATACCAGATTTATGCAGAAACATTTTTTTTCATAATTATTCGTTAGAAAATTATATAATCAGAAAAACACTTAAAAGGTTGTTTTTTTTCAATATAAAATACACTATCTGATATGTTAGTTATATATCTATGAACTCATTAAAAGACTGAACTTCTATTGACATTTTATGGGTGTAATAAAATAATAAAATATCCAAAATACATGCATAGATAATTTGCAAGTGGCAGTTTCAACAATTTATGTCTCCTTGGTGTACAATAAAACTAACATTTTTGAAGACTACACTTATAAATCAAAAGATGTTTACAACTTAAAAAGTAAAAATAACTTAAGGTAGCCGCCATCGTTGATTTCTGACATTTAGTCACATATTAAGACTCCTCCATCTTTTTACATATTTTGCCTGTGAGAACACCCACTTTTAATGTTATATTCTAAAAGCATGTATCTTAAAGAAATTTCTGAGAAAATTTCAATTGACATTACTCCTTCACTTCAATACTTGATTTTCAAGACTTACATACATCCATACAAAGACTATGAAAAACATAGAAAATGGATATTTGCCCCTAAATTTTTAGTTGCTTGTATCTCATTATTAAACGCATGAACCTTTTTTTACTTGTTTATTTTCAACCTTTCATTAAGTCCTACTAATTCAGAACACTTTTATGGAATTCTCATTACTTTCATTCAAAGATGGAAACTACCTTTAACGGTCTAAAAGTATACTTTTAAGTAAACTTATAAGCATGTCATATATCATTAATATTTTTGAGATGTGTATTACTTGTCCCTCAACTCATGATGAAGATAATTTTACAATGGCCTGGAATTTCAGATATTTCTGAAACGCTTAAATCTTTAGAATTTCAAAAACAAAAACAATCTGACTCAGAATCCTTTTTTTCCATGAGTGCACTCAATTAAGCCCGAATGATGATCCAATCAAAATGAGTAAGGATAATTAAGTGAACTTAACTGGTAGATCTTCAATCAACCTGATTTACAAATATGGGATGGGAGGAATGCTTTTATAATCTGTCTTCACATCAAATTTTGACAAAAATAGGTGCCTTGTTAGACACTTGAAAAGAAACAGAAACATTTGCATTTAAAAATGTTTTCCAATTCTGAATGGAAGACCTCTCTCCTGAAATCATAACCAAAAGTAGATATGCAATTGTAGTTTTGAACAATAATTAAAAATTGGGGCAGGTCAATTTTTGAGGGATGGTTGAGGAGGAAAATATAATTGGCCTTACAATATGACAAGTATAATCATTCTTCATACCTTCAAAGAATAATCAAAAGGTGGCGGCATGTAGGGCGGCAGGACGAGGTAGTGGATAGAGGAAGTCACATCCTGGAATCACAACTTTATTTTTACTATATTTTAAATTCCAGAACTGCAAAGAAATTTAAAAACTGATGAGTCCAGATTCCTAGTGCATTTTTTCTCGAAATTGGAGATTAAATTAATTAAGAATTTCTGAGTTTAGAAAATTACAAACCCAGCATCCCAAAAAAGGTTCCCCCTCATAAAATACTGTGTCAGTTACTCTTACCTTAGATTAGATACATCAGGAAATTCACATATCCTAAGCACCTTTGAATTAGAACCAAGAGCAAACAGGTTCCCTGCTGGATGAAAGGTAACAGTTCTGATAGCTTGTGCATCTTCCATACTAGCTACTGGTACAAAGCGTGGCTTATTGGTCTTATTTTCTACCTGATAAAAAAAATACAAAACAAATAAACACATTAAGTCTGTATAAATTGTGGCTTACTGGTCATATTTTGTACCTGCTGAAAGAGAAAGTAATCTTTCATTCTGTAATCATTTCAATTTCTTACATAAAAATGAAATAATATGATATCTACTTGTTGGTCTTTTTGGTTTTATGTGGTAAACTGAAGTTTAGGTCAAAGGCCATGTGGCAGACAGTCATGTACTATATCCTAGATCAACTTATACTTATCAGATTTCACTGTTCCACCATGCCTCTTTTATATACTTTGCTGGAAACTGCTTTAATCACAAATTTAAAAGTGTCATAAGACCTTCAAACTGACCAATATCAAGATAACAGAAATATATTTCTGTCCGACAGCGCTTGATGCATACTAATTACATTTTGTACTGGAAAAAACATGATGTTAACATGATGTCATTAATGGGTTCATCACTGATACTAAAGTAAGTAAAACTGTATGTCACTGTTGTCAACGTTGCACTTTGTACACAACTGTCTCATTTTTCCTGACCTTTGTTCTGAAACTAGGGGGTCTATATGGGGGGTACCTTTCTCAAAGTCCCGTTAATTTTTCTACACTTTCTGTTTTGAAAGCAGAAAATATTTTACAAAGCCTTTTTAAAGTGAAACTACACCTTTTTTCCATATTTACATATGTGGTAAAGAATGTTATTCTGTATCAATTGGTGAAAACCCGACCTCGATCTGTAAAGTGGTTTTAGAGAAATATGAGTTTTTGTATTCAATTTTTCTCAAATCTGGATCACTTCCGGTATCTCAATACGTCAAAGATACTTTTACCACGTGTTAATCACATGACTGCTTTTGAACCGTTTGATTGGACAAAAATTTTGTATCATTAACCATACTGTTAAAGATCACTACGATGTACCAACTATTGCAATCGAAAGTGTGCATTCAAAATGCAGTTACAAAAAAAACTTCGTTTTATTCCCTTTTGCATATTATTCATTTATTTATTTTAAATATCCACAATGATGCATCCGAAATGTCTACAAAATCCAAATGAAGTGTGTTTTTCTTCGTCTGTATTTATTGAACAGAGGATGGAATATGTTGCCATAAAATAATTACACAAAAATGTAACAAAAACAACAGGTAACATTTCTGATATTACCTCGGGCATTTGAAACCTTTGATGTAGACGGTCACCAGTAGTCGTTTATTGCTACTTTCGTTAATTGGATAATTGGTCACATGTCACCTTACAGGTGTGAAAAACATTGATGATTTGAGAGAAATCATTTACCTGTGATGTTTCTGAATAAAATGAAATACACAGCGAGTCGATGCAAACAGAAAATAAATAAAACTTGATAGAAATATTAAAATAGACAAGAACTAGCTAATTTTCAACATGCCATTTTTAATGAAAATGTCCTTGATTAAAAAAAATTGACTTTACTCACGGAAATTCTCTTTTTGAAAAGTACTGAACGAAAATTTATCAAGCTTTGGTGGGAGGATAGGACTGGTAAATTAGATAAAATCGTATCGATAACCAAATCGTTGTTAGATTCTGTATTTTTGACCGATTACAGACAACAAAAATTAAATTAAAATCTGTCAATTTTGTAATGATGTGTTTGCAAGTTTTCACGAAGAAAACTATTGTGCCCTCGATTTGTAAGATTTCGATCGCTTATTTATGTATTCATTTTATTTTGTTTCATTTTATTTTTTTTACATCCACAATGAAAGTTTACAAAGACAACGTAATAGAGCTTCTCCAATACCTTTAGTTTTATGAATTATTTCACAGAAACAAACATTAATTAATGGTCGTCATCCAGAATGACTTAGTTGTGTATTCACATCATGCGTCACCTGGTAGACAAACAAGGTGTAAAACAGACAGCACACGCATTGTATGACAATTCAATAAATCTCTTGTATTTAAGGGACGAACATTTGATTTTCAGGGGAGGGCTTGGGCGATTTTGCCTAGAAAATTCATTCATTTTCACAAAAATCTCGGACAATCATTTATTTCCACCAAATGTCACATTGATTTATTTCTTTGCATTTGCAACAACAAAAATTATTCTACAAATCAAAATTTAATTATTTATTTCCATGATAAGTCAGATTATAATATTTATTTTCACTGGCATCAAGATGAAATTATTTATTTCCAAAATCGTCCAAAGCCCCCACCCCCCGAAAATAAAAAAGTCGTCCCTTTACTATTAAAGAGATTAAAGTTATGAATAAATGCATCTACCATATTTTAGGAAATTGTCGAAGAACGTATGCAAAAATTGGATTATACATCGTGCCCAAGTAATAGCGGTTGTTTATTTCTATGCCGCTTTTTACAGGCATCCGTGTGCCTTTTGCAGTTTTCTTGTAAATCAACAAAGCAAGCTCGAGAAAATAAGCACCTCGAGTAAACTGGTATTCTGACAAGTATTTCGACGGATAAATGATTTTTAAAATGTTCAACCCCCCTGAATCAAAAGTAAAGGAATGGCCATTATTGACATGAAAGGCAAAGAATTAGTGCATATTTTCCAAAAATTCCACACAAATGTATGTAGTTTGAAAGGATATTCTTGCAAGCTATGCATTACACACCAACAGATCGTTGTAAACTAGAACACATTTTGCTTCACTCAATACACATGACTCGTAATTTTATTGGACATAAGATGCAACTACGGTCAGTTTGCCAAAATTGTTAGTTGGACTTCGCCTCGTATCACTTTCTTCGTGAGTTTGAAGGAACACTGCAGACATGTCAACTCTTCCTTTTTCATTTAATATTGACGACTTCAGGCATCGTTGTTTTTGTTTTTTGGTTTTTTTTCTTGCAGATCACTAGGACAGCTGTTTTATAAATTTCATCTACGCGTTTGACTTTAAAAGCGAAATTTTCACTCAGTCTTCTTTTGCCTAAGGAATCTTCACGATCGGTGAATTTTGCTGTTGTAACACACTACATAGACAACAAGATGTGTTTGTGAAACACTACAAATGCCCCCAGATGCCACAGTAAAATATATGAAAATACCCAATTTCACCCCTTCTTGACCCCTATGACCTTGACCTTTGACCTAATTTTTTTGCATATTTATGTTCCTGTAGACAAAACCTATACACTTGCAAAGTATTGAAAGTTCATCTTACATAGTTCAAAAGTTGTTTATTACCATGAAAACACCAAATTTAACCATTTATTTTGAAACAGATGAAGCCCCTTTGGGCCTCTTGTTTATTGAAATGGTTTTAATTGTTAAAAGTATCTGATTAAACATGCTATAAGAATCTTACAGAAATATACTGCATCAAGATCTGACAAAAAATTGAAAAATTCATTTTTTTCCATTTGTCCCCCTTTGGGCCTCTTGTTTCTCGAAAACGGTAAATGCTACTTCAAATCTGTCGACATACTTCAGTTGCGCAATTTTATTAGCAATAACTTAAAACAAACCCTGTCTCAATACAATAAATAATAAGGATTCTACAGTCAAATATGTGAAAACAGCCAAATTCACCCCTTTTTAACCTCTGAGACCTTGACCTTTGACCTGACCTTTTTTTTTTTGCATATTTATGTTCCTCTTGACTAGACCTATACACTTGCCAAGTATCAAAAGTCTACCTTATATAGTTCAAAAGTTATAGCCAAGGTTAAAGTTTCGGACGCACAGACAAACAGACAGACAGACAGGACAAAAACAATATTCCCCCGAAACTCGATCTGGGGGCATACAAATATATTCTTAAGGAAGATTTTCCTACCAAAATATGCAATAATTATTACATACATAATTGGTTCTTACGGATATTATAAATAAATGCTTGTTCCGAGGAAGGTCAATGCTTAATATTATTTTTCCTTGAGAAAAAAGTCCACAGGAATGAAATCACGGGAACTGTATGGATTTATAAATTGTCCATCACAAGTACCTGGACTGCCAAAAGACACCTGTTGTATATTCCGTTAATCAACTATTTCCGATCAGCAGGTGACCTATACAACATGTCTCGTGCCAGCATGTGGCTATTTGACACACAATATACAATCTTGTCATCTGACACAATTTACAACAGTTTGAAACAAATCAGTCTGTTTTTATTAAAATAGACGAAATCATGTCTGGATCTGGTAAAATATGCTTGCATTATGTTTGATTCTGTCAAATTAAATTTATTCCTGAAGAGAGACATACGTATTATGTTTCTCTGACTAAATCGAGGAAAATATATACATTGAAAATACTCTACTTGGCTTAAATAAAAATCATGCTATTTGAAGTAATTGTGTAGTAGAAATGCTGTCTTACTGGCCATTGCAGTTTTTTTCCTTTTCTATATATTTCGGTTATTAGTTATTCACTACCGACCATTCATCGATCTGTTCAAAATGGCTGTCCCCACAACGATAAAATTTCAATTTTGTATTCGCTTTTAGTACTTTATCTGTTCAAATATAATATTAATATCGGAGTATTATGAATATTTAATGCATAAAGAACAACATATCAAATTTTCATTTTTGAGTGTAGTTTCACTTTAAGAGGCTGCCTTTACCTGTTTCATCAGCACAATTTTGGTGGTTCCCACTTCAAGCTCGACAGCCTTTCCCATTTTCATGTGCACCTATTTTCCAAATCCTGTCTACCGCTTCCAAAAATCCCAATCTAGCTTTCCGCTTACACCCCATCGAGACACTTATAAAATCAGTTAATTCTTTTGTAATGTTTGTTAACTACCATAAAATTGGCCTTTTTTAAGGTAGACTACTTATAAATATTTTTTTTTTATTCTCTGACATATCATTGTGAAGGTTTCTATTAAAGGAAAAAAAATAAGTTCAAAATGTCTTGAGCAACATTCATTGCAAAAATGTAATCACTACATGTAGCATTAAAGAGTACAGTACATATCATCTGGTATTTATCTTGCCCCAGAAGTTATTCTCACTTCAATAATAAGCCAGTTCGCCTTTGCCTTTTCAGGGTAAAAAAATAGTCTTGTTTTTTACCACCTAGTATAACACAGAATTACCAGGCAACTAATTCTAATATCATTGACGTGGCCTCAAGAGGTTGGATGAAAAGTACCATCTCGTGGTTAAAAAATTGTACTTTTGGTTATAAATGTGAGAAAAATACAAGACTTTGCAATCTCATATGGCATAATTGAGTGTCTAAGATTTCTCAACCTTGCACTTTCACCAGTATGTTAGAGATTCGTATAATTTTTTTTTCTTTTCAGCTCAAATAATGTTTCTTTCGTCACCATTACAAATGATTGCATATAGATATACAGACAACATGATATTGTATAATAAGAATTCACATTGTTATTGTAATAATTGTATATAAAGAGAGAATTTCATAATCTACAATCTTTTTTGTATACTAAGTTTTAGCTTAACTAAACTTTGAACAGATTTTTTGCTTAACCATACAAAGTGCAGCTGACACAAAGTTTAATTAAGATAGATACAAAATGTGTTATACAATTACTTCCCTAGATAGTGTGTGACCCAGCAGTTTCTCTCCCAGAGATATTAAGGTCACCCGAGAGCTTGCCCGAGGGTGACCTTTATTTTGAGGGGAGAGAAACCGCTGGGTCACACACTATCTAGGGTGGTAATTGTTATATTATATCAAATTTTCTTGTTACCGGTGGACCTTCCTATGCAACCCAACGCTAGCTGGTTGACCCAGCGAAATCTAAAATGTCATGTGACATGATTTGAACAAATCAGATTATAGATATTTAAATGAGTATATAATATTATGGTATCTTTATAGGGAAAATAATACCAAACATTTTACTGTTACATGGGACTTGCAGGAAAATTGCTGCTTCCATAGATCTGTCTATGCAATCAAAACAGCAGGGTTTAATGACTCCTCGGATATTACAAAGAAATCAATCTTACTTGTTTTGGAAGTCTTTTTGGACTAGCTGTGACTTGTTCTGTGGTCTGCAAAGCTCTGGGACTAGTTTTATGTTGAACAGGTGATGGACTTTGTGGTTTTGGATCTAAAAAAAAAATATATTGACGAAATATAAAAAACATTCAAAAAAGTCAACACTTTCTGTGATTTATTTGTAAAAGCCAAAATGTGATCACCATATAGAGTAGTACACTGATGCCATCTCAGAAGAATAATAATATATTTTTTTATCACAAGTGTTTAACTAGAGGCTCAGAGACTGAGCCTGTATCGCTCACCTGGCTGCTACGCCATACATGACTAAGAAAGATGTTTTCTTACCAATGGGGTCAAATGTTTAGCTATGTTCTTCATTAGCACCCGTGTTTTTTGTCTGATCCTATTGAAATGAATAATCTTTGCAAAGGACCTTCTATACATTTCAGAGATGATGATTATAAGAATGGTTATCTCATTCCTGGCTCCAATGTTAAACTATGTTATGCACTGGCAGCCATATTTTTAAGGGAATCAGAAAAATTTCGGCAATCTACATAAAAGACCTTCCATACATTATTCCTGTAGAGTTTGGTTCAATTTGCTTCAGTAGCTTCATAGGAGATAGAAAATATATTCTTTTCCCATAGGGTCACATGTTAAACTATGTTCTGCACTGGTGGCCATTTTTTTTTCACAGATCAAAAAAAATTCAGCAAACTAGGTAAAGGACCTTCCATAAATCATTCATGTAAAGTTTGGTTCAATTTGCTTCAGTGGAGATAGTCAATATATGCTTTTCCCTAAGGTTCCATGTTAAACTATGTTCTGCGCTGGCGGCCATGTTTTTGCGCGGATCGAAAAAATTTCGACCAACTAAGTAAAGAACCTTCCATACATCATTCCAGTAAAGTTTAGTTCCATTTGCTTCAATAACTTCAGAGGAGATAGCAAATATTTGCTTTTCCCATAGGGTCCCATGTTAAACTATATTGTGGGCTGGCAGCCATTTTTTTTTGCGGATCGAAAAAATTTCGGCAACCTAAGTAAAGGACCTTCCATACATCATTCCTGTAAAGTTTGGTTCAATTTGCTTCAGTAGCTTTATAGGAGATAGCAAATATATGCTTTTCCCATAGGGTCCCATGTAAAACTATGCTCTGCACTGGCGGCCATGTTTTTTTGTGGAACAAAAAATTTTCGGCAAACTAAGTAAAGTACCTTCCATACATCATTCCTGTAAAGTTTTGTTCCATTTGCTTCAGTAACTTCAGAGGAGATAGCAAATATTTGCTTTTCCCATAGGGTCCCATGTTAAACTATGTTCTGCGCTGGCGGCCATGTTTTTTCNAAAAATTTCGGCAAACTAAGTAAAGGACCTTCCATACATCATTCCTGTAAAGTTTGGTTCAATTTGCTTCAGTAGCTTCAGAGGAGATAGCAAATATATGCTTTTCCCATAGGGTCCCATGTAAAACTATGTTCTGCGCTGGCGGCCATGTTTTTTCGCGGAATAAAAAAATTTCGGCAAACTAAGTAAAGGACCTTCCAAACATCATTCCTGTAAAGTTTGGTTCAATTTGCTTCAGTAGCTTCAGAGAAGATAGCAAATATATGCTTTTTCCCACAGGGTGCCATGTTAAACTATGTTCTGCGGTGGCGGCCATGTTTTTTGGTGGATCGGAAAAATTTCGGCAAACTAAGTAAAGGACCTTCCATACATCATTCCTGTAAAGTTTGGTTCAATTTGCTTCAGTAGCTTCAGAGGAGATAGCAAATATATGCTTTTCCTATAGGGTCCCATGTAAAACTATGTTCTGCGCTGGCGGCCATGTTTTTCGTGGAACAAAAAAAATTCGGCAAACTAAGTAAAGGACCTTCCATACATCATTCCTGTAAAGTTTGGTTCCATTTGCTTCAGTAACTTCAAAGGAGATAGCAAATATTTGCTTTTCCCATAGGGTCCCATGTTAAACTATGTTCTGCGCTGGCGGCCATGTTTTTTCACAGATCGAAAAAATTTCGGCGAACTAAGTAAAGGACCTTCCATACATCATTCCTGTAAAGTTTGGTTCAATTTGCTTCAGTAGCTTCAGAGGAGATAGCAAATATATGCTTTTTCCCATAGGGTCCCATGTTAAATTATGTTCGGCCCTGGCGGCCATGTTTTTTGGCGGATCGGATAAATTTTGGCAAACTAAGTAAAGGACCTTCCAAACATCATTCCTGTAAAGTTTGATTCAAATTGGTCCAGTGGTTTCTGAGGAGATAGTCAAAATGTAAAAAGTTTACGGACTGATGACGACGGACGCCAAGTGATGGCAAAAGCTCACATGGCCTTTGGCCAGGTGAGCTAATAATTTAAGATAAAAGTTATATCTTACTATCATCAGTTTTACAAAATATGAAAAATTAAACTTTTCTTAGGATAATTGAGCCATATTTTGGAGTATATATTATTTAAGAATTAAATTTATTCTACTTTCTTTTTGGGTCACTAATTGAAATATAACACCATCTATGCATAATTTCAGCCACATACTAAAAAGGAGCACTGTACATGCTGTAAGAATCTATTAACAATACATTTAATGTTGTGGTTACTCAACTCCAGACTCCAGTAAGAGGAGTCTTTCTTAAAATCATGTAACATTCCAAAAAATATGTACTTACGCCTTATATGACCAGAATTTGGCTTTAAAGCCTTTCAAATAAGAAAATAACATAGACTAAATATCTAGTTACAGAGATAAGTATTATATGTAAACAAGTGTGGATCGTATTGCAAGGCAATACAGAAGTCCCCTGCCGGTGGAATGATTCTGTGTTATACCAGCAAACCTAGTTAAAGAAAAATGTTTTCAGAGTCCAAGGCCCATAGCAAATAATAGCTCAATATCAGGAAAAGTTTAGAACAAGAGTTGTCAGAAGACAACATAGCTCGCCGGGGATTCCAGTAACCTCAATGCACAATAAATTTGAAAGTAATAGAAAGTTCATTTCACAAAAAAGTCACATATCAAATATAAACACCCAATCACTAAACAAACAAGAGAAGGGGCAGTCGGAAATGACAGCTAATCCCCTCGCCCGTTTATTGAATGTTTGTCTAGTAATATAAGCACTCAAGGAAGTTGTACTATTCAAGATCTGGCTTGTTACTTAAATATGAGCCAGTCATGCAAGAAATGTTGTGACCTAACTTTACAAGACAACTCTACATTATTCCTTATCAAGTTGTAGCAGCCTACAAAAACTTTAACCTAAGTCACTCATGTATGCAATGTAGGTCAAAGTGACCTAATGTTTATCTGGAGCTTCCTAACTTTATGAGATGCATCTACATATAAAATATTATTCCTCTACAAGATGTAGTATCCCAGATCTGGACTCTTACAAAAACTTTAACCTAAGTCACTCATGCATGAAATGTAGGTCAAAGTGACTTAATTTTTATCTGGAGCTTCGTAACTTTACAAGACGCATCTACATACAAAATATTAATCCTCTACAAGTTGTAGTATCCCAGATCTGGACTCATACAAAAACTTTAACCTAAGTCACTCATGCATGAAATGTAGGTCAAAGTGACTTTATATTTATCTTGACCTTCGTAACTTTACAAGATGCATCTACATACAAAATATTATTCCTCTACAAGTTGCAGTATCCCAGATCTGGACTCTTACAAAAACTTTAACCTAAGTCACTCATGCATGAAATGTAAGTCAAATCCACCTATTCTATATATCAACCTCAAGTTCTCCTCAAGATGCATCCATGAACAAAACATTGTCCATCTACGACTTGTTATTCAAAAGATATATGGTCTTAAGTTCGAACGGACGAACGGGTCAAACGCTATATTCCCTCCCCAACTTCGTTGGGCAAGGGGATAAAAAGTACGGAAAACCTATATTTTAACAAAATTTTCTAGGTCCAAGGCCCATAACTCCGTAAAATATCAATGGACCGGAACCAAACTGAAACTTGATCTGTAACTCACAGCAGTAGACTCACATAGCAAGGCCCATAACTCCGTAAAATATCAATGGACTGGAACCAAACTGAAACTTGATCTGTAACTCACAGCAGTAGACTCACATAGCAAATATTAACTTAATATCTGTAACGGTTTAGAAAAAAAGTCCGGGACCTATATTTTACCAAAATTTTCTAAGGAAAACCTATATTTTAACAAAATTTTCTAAGTCCAAGGCCCATAACTCTGTAAAATAGCGATGGACTGGAACCAAACTCGAACTTAATCTGTAACTCACAGCAGTAGACTCACATAGCAAATATTAGCTTAATATCTGTAACGATTTAGAAAAAAAGTACGGAAAACCTATATTTTACAAAAATTTTCTAAGTCCAAGGCCCATAACTCCGTAAAATATCAATGGACCGGAACCAAACTCGATCTTGATCTGTAACTCATAGCAGCATACTCACATAGCAAATATTAGCTTAATTTCTGTAACGGTTTAGAAATAAAGTCTGGAAAACCTATATTTTACCAAAATTTTCTAAGTCCAAGGCCCATAACTCCGCCCAAATATTAGATAAATATCTCCTAAAGTTTGGGAAAAAAGTCTGGAAAACTGGGCGTAAAGGACTGACGGACGGACCGACAGACTGATGGACTGACAGACTGACGGAGTGCAAACGTACAGTCCCCTTCGGCGAAGCCCGTAGTGGACTAAAAAGTTTTCAAAGTCAATGAACCATATGAGTAATGTTGAAAGTGCAGGCAAAATCAAAACCTTTGGAAGACTTGCAGGATATAGTAAGAAATGCTGAGAGATGACAAATTTTTGGGACCAGAAATTAGATGCTATCAGCGTGGCCAAAAACGTCGTAATACATGTATCTAATTTTTTTCTTAACATACATGGACATATATATATAATGATGTACATGTATCTATGCGGGTAACTATTGATTACAGCAAAGGCATGTCAACCAAAAAACAAAATATATCTTTCATTAGACCACATCAGCAAAGGCCGTTGAAAGATCTATTGACAATATTTATATATACAACATCAATATTTCAGGTACCTTAGCTATAAATAGCATCTTCGCGAGCCAAGGGTTACCATCCACCTACTCTTAGGTGAATCATAACCCTTGGCTCACGAAGATGACTATTAAGTACCAGTAGCAGAAGCTTTTTATATAATACATATTTCAACTTTCCTATAATCCATTCCACAAACTTCTGCATTGAAATGACAACAAATACATACAGTTTGTCACAAAAAATACATAAATATGATAAAACAAGACAAGTAAATAAAATCTTAATAAAAAGCCACATAAAATGAAAAGAAAGCAATACATACATTTTCATGCAACATGTAAAGAAAAAAGACAGTCATCATAAGTTAAGGAAAGAAAAATCAAACTTTTGTAGGCAAGATAGGGGAAATGCATTAGACATGCATCATGTTCCATTATTCTATAGGATGCTGGGGGAAATGCATTAGACATGCATCATGTTCCATTATTCTGTAGGGATGATAGGGGAAACGCATGAGACATGCATCATGCTTAATACCTTTTTTAGCAATGGGAGATAACCCAGAGACTGATGTTCCAGGTTTTGACGGCACCTTCAGGGTATTTGGTCTGGTCGGTGAAGTCTTCAGCTTTGCAGGACTACTTTTTGGTGTACTTGTACTTGGGACTGATTTTTTGTTCGCAGGAATTTTAGAACGACAAATAGTTCCTGTATTTTGTATACTTCCCTTGCTTTTTGGTATGTTCCTCCTCGGCAATGTAGCACTTGACCCTAATTGTGTAAAATCATGTATATATATTTTTCCCTTTATTACACTTTCAAGTTTGTTGTTAATAAGAACTCCACTTCGGTTAAAATTTCATTTCCTAATACATTGTATTTTCATTTAAAATAGACATTGTCTTGTACATTTGGAGGCAGGTTCAAGACCCCAACCTCTATACATGTAGGAAACTGGATTTTTTTTAAATAAATGTACACCCCAAAATGATTTTCACTGGCTTCACTGTACCCTAAATTGTAACATAAATAGTAATTCCTTGTATTCATTCTGTACATTTGTGTATACTACAGTAATTACAGGATATGTACCTGTGCCCAAAGTTCCAAGCACTAATAAATGGACGACTATTATTATTATTTTGGTCAATTTTGTTGCGTTGGTGTACATGTACATTTTGTATTTACCTCCTGTGAAGCTTGAAAGTCTTAGTAGTGTTTCATATTGAATACTGTATCTACCTCCTGTAAGGCTTGAAAGTCTTAGTAATGTATCATATTGAATACTGTATCTACCTCCTGTGAGGCTTGAAAGTCTTAGTAGTGTATCATATTGAACACTGTATCTACCTCCTGTGAGGCTTGAAAGT
>MJUU01054361.1:114075-143826 GCA_002080025.1 Modiolus philippinarum | reverse complement strand
ATTAAAAAAGTTACCCATTAGGTGTCTATGTTAATTTTATTTTCCAAAGCTAAAACAAACTGATGGGGTTAGTTCGATTGATGTAACTTACTTCCTCTGTAAACAAAAACAGACAAACATGTGGCTTGATGTAAACATTAACAAACCATGTGACATGATAATTTACATGTCAATTAGAATTAAACTGGTCAATCCAGTTATGTTTATCAATACTGAGAAGTAATGGGGAAACCTTCAATGTTTATTTCTAATGAAATGCAATGTCTAAATTGATATATCAGTACTTGTCTTAGCATTACAATAAAAAATAGTAATATTATAACATTGAAAAAAATAAAAGATTAAAAATGACCCCCTCCAAAAAAGCGAAAAAACAATTATAAAACAAAAAGAGACTTGAAGCCTTCGTGAAACGGTGTGAATTAAAACAAAACCTCTAGACTTATAGCATGTTACATGTAAATATTAATCTGTTAGGTAAACTAATAATTTTTTTAATATTTCAATTTATTTACAGTTTGTTTTATTTCTTTGTTTTGTTTTGGAATTGCAAAGGAAAAGAAGTCATATCAATGATACAAACATGTACCATGCTCAAAAGTACATTATATAGACAGTATGGTTCAATGTATATTCAAACCATTGTTATTCAAATTTATGTCCAGTGTCAACCTCATCTGACTAGATTTCACCTATCTAACATGTAAATTATTTGGTCACATGGTTAAGTGGTATTTACATTAAAGCACATGGTTGTCTGTTTTTGTTTACAGAGGAAGTAAGTTACATCAATCGAACTCACCCCTCCAATATTTTTAGCTTTAAAAATAAAAAAATTAACATAGACACCCAATGGGTCACTTTTTTAATTACGGATAAAAAATTACAAAATTTGCTGTCAGAGTTCGTATATATAATATGAACATATTTTGCAAGAAAAATTGGAAAAATGTTATGAAATAAAATTTTAAGAATTTTTTTTCTGGAGATTTATAGAAATCAAATGGACAATAGTTTATTTTACAAGGAGCTTGAATGTCAATTTCGAAAACGTGGTTCCCATATAACCATATCTATGGTGAAGGATCCCTAATTGCCATAATCAACAAAGGCGTACAGGTTTGTTATGCTAAATTATTATATTTAGTGAGATATGATGTTCTCCTCACATTATTCTTATTCTTAGAGGTACATTTTCTACTTAAGAAATAATTCATGGCAGGTATATGGTTATTGGACATTTAACCATGGGCTGGGCCTTTATATTCGATTTTAGCCCAAAACGTTAGCGAGGGGTTAAATTGACGAATATAAAACCCCAGCTTATTGTTAAATGACAATAACCATATACCTACCATGAATTATTTCGATTATGATATGACAGAAAACGGAATTTTCCATTCTGAAGCGACCCAAGAGAAGGCGGTTTTCCTGCTTCCTTTGCTGTCTGTGTCTATAACATCACAATACACAATCTGACGTTTTCAAACAGACGCAAGTTCAAAATTCAAATCAAAAGAAAAATAAAAACCACATACGTGTCTGAGAGGTATTATCTAGTTAAAAGCTTTTGTTAACCTTGATTGCCTTCATAAACTAAGACGAAAAAAAAAATAAAATAAAAACATAGTTGTTTTTTCATCCCGTTTACTTAAAGTCCGATACCATTTGCGCATGTGCGAAATATATTGTTATCGAGTATTAAACTGGTTGACGATTAACAGGAGCTATTTTAGAATTAAAGATATATACTAAGCTTAAACATAGCTGCAGCAGTTTGAATTTATTCAGATTTTTTTATCTTGGATTTTGTAAATCCAGAAATTTCTGACCATCTTTTCCAGAAAGTCCACAAAGGGTAACTTTATATTGCTGAGGGATCAACAGCAAATCGAAGAGTGGGACAAGTATACTGTAACTCCAAATCAAGTTTTAGCTATACTTATTGGCAAAATTATGCCCATATTAGTGCTTACCACTCCTTCTGTCTACTAAAAGTTGAATCCAACCCTATGTATTAGGAACTGTATTTACTTGCCATATCCTTAGTAATCTGACCAGTGAAATAGGTTTGATTCTAAATGATACGGCCATATATATTTCTTCAACTGTAAAATATAGCTGTTCATATTCTGTTGTAATGGGTCTTTCAGTCGCAAACATTGTTTGCTGGTAAAATATTATTTGCTCAATTCGTTTTCTTCGATAAAAATGGCAGTCCAGATGCATCGTGGTATAAGAGATCAAAGATCGGGGATTGTAATTGTGTAAATTTTTCTGGTATCATTAAAAACATTCAAATTAAAATGTAGCGTGGTTAACATCATCATATTAAATATAAAATCAACATCACCACTTTTAATGTACTAGTAACTAATAATCTAGTATTCAATGTCTTTGGTATTTCTAGGTGACGAAGTCAGGTTGTCATGTTGGTTCAGCTCTGGACAAAAGAATCACACAATCTACTGGGGAGAAGGATCTGATGTGAGTAATTCTTACAGACCATTTGTAAAATATATAATTCAACATCTGTAATTTCAAGTGTGGTTTTTTTAGAGGAAATAACCCCCCCTTTTTGGAATCGGGTCTTTAACCTTAGTTTTTGGCGTACTGTGGAGTCGACCACTTGAGTCCATGGACTCCACGGACTCAAAAGTCTAAGTATTTTGTACTTGTACTTCAAATTTAAAAAAATGCAAAAATGAAAATTGGATTCTGGACTTCATCTCAAATTTTGGGTGTACTCTGGACTCAAGGAGGTAGGGGGTTATACCAGGATTGGGGTAATCGTTAATCGTAATCAGTTGTAATTGATTACATTTGCTTCAGTAATCATGTGTAATCTGTAATCAAGCCTTTATTTTTTTATATTACTTGTAATTGTAATGTAATCAATTACAGCTAAAAAATATGAGTCATCGTGATTACATTTTGATTACTTTATGATTACTTAGTCAGTGATGTAATATTTATTACAGGATATTAATGTGTACGTAATATCAAATGAAATTAATTAATGAATCTTGAATTACCAGAACTCAATTATTATTTTACTACATTAGTTTTTGCCTAATTTAAAATAAAGTATACATGGAATTATTAGAAGCATTAAAATAAAAATATAAAATGTAAATTGAAAAATGACAAAATTATCAAAAGAAAAAAAAATCAGTTAATCTTGTGTCAGCAAATGACCTTTGTATGGAAAGTATTATCTCTGTTTGAACAGGTAAAAGCATGTGTACTCATTAGTAATCGCCTGTAATCATGATTACAACTGAGGAAAGTAATGTAATGTAATCTATTACAAATGAAAAATATTGTAATTGTAATGTAATTGATTATATTTTAAAACCAAAGTAATTGTAATGTATTCAATTACATTTCAAAGTAATCGACCCCATCCCTGGGTTATACCCTCTTTAAATACATTCATATCCTCTACATTGACAGGAAACCTGTTTACAGCAATCATGCAAAATGGGACTTTTTGGCATCAATACATTTATGTTCTGAAAGTTCTGTTCTGAAAGTAAGACCCAAAGGGTATGGACTGGAAAGTCTTCACTTTAAAGATTTTGTTGAGCTTAAGTTGTTTAACAAATTCTCATAAGAAACTCGCTAACGTTCTGCTTTTTACATTGTCCAGTAGAAAACTTTAACAACTACAACATTAAAAAAAGATCCGTTTCGTTTTTGCTCGAGAACAATTCCTATGCAAATGTGAAATTAATAAAAACATAAACGGGATTTATGTACAAGTATAAATATGAATACACTTATTAACAATGAAAGGATATGAAGTAAATGCACAAAGTCTCTACAAATACACGGTAAAACCAAGCTATTCAACAACGCTTTTATTGTTGTTCTTCATCTTGAAGTCACTATGAGGCTTTCAACAATGAGCTTTGTTAATACTTCATAGTAAGTTCAAGATTGTTCCTAGCATCGGTTTGAGCGGAATTCTTTGCTAGATGTCGAGCAATGATACATGCATGCTACTTCAGGATCGTCAACAAACATAAAATTAACTGCTAAAGTGTTCTTCCAATAGCTGTCACCCGTTGCCTGACAAATAGTCCAATAGAATAATAGATTCTTACATGATCGGGGTATCTTTAATGAATGTAAGAAATTCCGTCTTTTCTCGAGTGGAGCGCAGCGAAACGAGAGAATAAGACGAAGAATTTCTTACATGAGTGAAAGATACCCCGATCTTTGATTTTGATCGAATGTAAGCAGCTATTTCGTCCGTAAAATACGGCAAACAAACATCTAAAAGTCTATACTGGGGAGTAACGTCGTCGCCCTTTGAGTATAACTTACATTGTGACGTCAGGTGTTTTATGACGTTTTGTCATGGTTACGATTATTGTATTACAAAAATGAACACTCTTGGTTCGTCATTTACCCATGTGAGACGAGGTCACGTGCATCGATCTCACATGGGTCGTCTCACACTGTAAAGCAACATTTACGGAAGAAGACAACCACAACATATAAACAACCACAGGGCACTCATCGGGTCGATTGCAAGAAAACTTGGCATTATTTAAGAATTGAATGCATTATTTTTAAGTTTCATTGGGGTATGAAAGTGTTGACCGAAACACATTTTAATGAAGCGCGTTAGCGCTTCATGTTGAAAATGTGCGCCCGGTCAACACTTTCATAATCCTATGAAACTTCAAAATAATGCATTCAATACTTATAATTACATTTTAAAACCAAATCATAAAAAAAAAACAAATTTATTAAAAAGTTAGTACGTCATGTACAATGGGATTCTTTTTTTTACTAATTCGTTCGCCACGTGGTCATATGGTCAAATGTGTTTCATGGGAATTGCAACTTCACGTTGATATGCCACGTTAGCGATGTTCACATATCAAATTAACTGAATTCAAATGAATATTCATGAAATGTGATTATAGAATTGTGAGATATGGGCATTTCAAACATCTTTTGCAATAATGGATTGCCTGTGTTTGGGTTCTAGTGCTGCTGGTGAATAAATTTCCGAAATGGCCATTTAGCTCATTAAAATTATTGCATTTGGAGTGAACATATGTGTTATGGTCTCATGTTCAGTTACTCCATATCCTTTCATAAAATATTATAAACGGGTGGTCAGAATAACATTTTAAAATAACAAAAAATAAAATCCCAAATTTTGAAAAAATGATAGTGCATCCATATGATATTTTTTCTAGGCTGAGATGTGTTATGCCTTTGTCACATATTATCCGAAGGTTCCTGGATTTGACCAATGTATACAATTTGATAAATATGATGTTAACTGCTACCGAGAAGGAGGTTTGTAGAGAATGAAACTAAAATTCAACAGATTCAGCACTGAGTTAGCTTTGAGGTGATACTTGTTACCTTGGAAAAGAACAATATGGCCATTTCGACAACTTATGTCTCTTCAGTCCACATCAAATCTAAACATTTGAAAGATCAGATGACAAATAACAAAATATTATATAAACGGAAGGCCAAAATCAGCTGAAGACAGAGCTTTGTATGAGGGAGATACTCCTTAGTTTTTTTAACAAAATTTACAAATTAAATAAAATATTGCAAAGTTTCCACATAAAATCGGCTTTCAGGTAAGAACCGAAGTACTGACTACTGGGATGGTGAATACCCTCAGGGACTAACAGTCAACAAGCAGTTACATCGACCAAGTCGTAACAAATAATAAAATACCATTACTTTTACAACAAATAACACAAAAATCGGCTAAGGACGGAGTTTGCAAGGCTGCTAATAACATCATCATAGTTTGTCGTAAACATTATATAGAAGTACTCCAAAAAGAAATTACCAGTTCACATACTTTTCAATTAACCCAATTAACGGAAAGTGAAATTACAAAAATACATTTTCTAACAGCCACATTTTACAGGCTAAACCTGATAGTAAAACAGTTCCAACTATGTACTGGGTTCCTAAACTCCACAAAACGCCATATTAATCTAGATTCATTTTGTCATCTAGTCACTGTTCTACAAATAAAGTTTCTATTATACTCACTAATACTTTGACTGCTATTAAAAACCTGGATATAAATTTCTGTAACAAAGTATATGAAAACAGTGGTGTCAATATTTTTGGAGTGTAAAAAATTCATTGGAAGTTCTCGATAAATTGAATGCTTATAATGCCCTTTTTGAATCACTTGAAAGTTTTGATTTCTCTACCCTCTATACTACCTTACCACATAATCTTATAAAGGAAAAATTCATACGTCTTATTCAATGGGCATTCAAAAAATCCGATTGTGAATATATATGTTCTAATTCCTTTAAAACACATTTTAGTAATACAAAACAAAAGAATTCAACTAATTGGACTTGTTTTGATATGATTTCAGCACTTGAATTTTTACTTGACAATATATTCATTCGTTTCGGTAACTGTATTTATCGCCAGGTCATAGGAATTCCTATGGGTACCAATTGTGCACCACTTATAGCGGACCTCTTTTTGTACTGCTTCGAATCTCAGTTTATGACCAACATCAGCAAAGACCCATCTAAACAGCATTTAATTGAAAAGTTTAACAACACTTTCCGATATTTGGATGATATTTTAACTTTAAATAATGACGACTTCAATACGTATTATAAGGACATCTACCCTAAAGAACTTACTTTGAATAAAGCCAATTCTGATAATCATCATTGTCTGTTCTTAGACATCAATTTTGATATAACGAATGGTAAATTAGATACTAAAATTTATGATAAAAGGGATGATTTTTCTTTTCCCATAGTTAATTATCCATTTCTGGATGGCGATGTTCCATTAGCGCCATCATATGGTGTTTACATATCTCAACTTGTTCGATTTGCTCGAGTATGTAAGAACGTTTGCGATTTTAATGAACGGAATCTTTTCATAGCTGAAAAACTATTACATCAGGGTTTTCACAAACTAGTTAAAACCTTTACTAAATTTTATCATCGATATAAAGACTTAGTTCATACAATGCAACCTGTAAACATCTAATCAAGGCTGGTATTTCACATCCCTTATTTTAAGGTATGTTTTACATAAGAGTAAAAAATACTTAAACTCGCCTAACAAACTTATAAAACCTTTAAATCGTCTAATTCAAAAGGGTTATAATTACGGTATTGTCGTCAAGTCATTACGTATGGCCTTCTTTGGTATTAACATTGATTTTTTGATAGGGTCTTTGCAATTTAACTAAACACATTCTAAATTTCTAAAATCTATATTGCATGGACACGGGTTATGTGTTCCGGTATATACATGAAATCATTATGCTAAACTCCTCACAGGAAGGGATCTTGGTGGAAGCTGTATACTGAGGGTACATAACTTACTTTGTCAGTTGATGATGGGTCTGGAGCTGGCATGTCAGTTAACTGTTAGTAGTCTCTTGTGATTTCATGTTTTTGTCCGTATATTTAGTTCTTTCAGTTTCATTTTTCACAATTGAATCAGTCCTGTTGCCAACTGAATTTTACTGTTGTTACGATTGTTTTTTGATTTATCACATTGGCTGTAGGGGGAAGGTTTGGATCCAATAAAACTAGTTTAACCCCGCCGCAGCAGGTTTGCGCCTGTCCTAAGTCAGGAATTTATTAAGCCTTTGTGTGTCTTGTCCTTTTTCTAGTTAGTTTACTTTATGTCTATAGGAGTCTAGGATTTATTTCGCTGGACTTGATCGCTCTTTGTTCAGGGGCCGACTCCGACCTGCCGTTGGGTGTGGGGTTTTCTCACCGTTCATTGAAGATCTTATGGTGGCTTTGAGTTGTTATTACTCCCCTTTGGGTCGTTGTCTCTTTGACACATTCCCCGTTTCCCTTTTTTTCTATACTCTATTGCTAAAAGAAAATAATGGACGAGTGGGCTAGTGATACTCTCGATGAATAGCAGTAAATGTGGACTTGGGTACCTTTTAACTGGTTTAACCCTATCGCTAGCTTTTGCTAGTGAAGGTACCAAGTCCGGCTGTCCCGAGTTCCTATCCTTATTTACGTTTAACTCTAGTCTGTTACGTGTTTTTTGTTCTGGTGCGGTTCCTCTGTGGATTGTGGCATGTGATTGTAATTTTCGGCCATTGTAGGTGTTTTCTATTGTCTTGGCTGTATAATTGAAGATGCCTATTTCGATTACTTATGTCTCATGAGTATGAGTGCAGATCAAAATAAAAATTTAACAGTATGGCAAAACAAGTGATTCAAAAGAATTAACTGACTAGAAAATATGACCGGAAAACTAATTAATCTTTGTGAGGTTAGAAAATAACAAGATACCGAAGTTAATGTAAACTTTGTTTCTGTATATTTGCATTTCGACAGCTCATGTCTCTTCAGTGCAGATAAAGATCAATACATCTGGAAGTCTATAAGCTGTTAGAACTTGAAATTCATTATGATTATTTAATTTTCAGAATATTAATCAGCTTCTTTTAACTTGTGTACGTCATATCATATATGATTCTGAACACCAGTGATATAAACATATGATCGTCAGCTAAAATTGTTTGACCCTTATGGGATTATTGTTTAAAACTCACTGCTAATGTACTTCAGTTTTCTCTTTTGTCAAATTTACTCCGTTATGTTCTGTGGTCCGTTTACCTTTGAAAACTAAGTAAATAATTTTCTGACAAATAAAAGTGACAACAACAGTCCGAAGCAATTAAAGGGAGAGACCAATTAGGAAAATCCGTAAAACGTACGACAGTATTAAGAACACACAACCCAATACTAATCATTTTATGCAAGCCGTCATATACCCGACTTGGAACGGGTATTTAATAAATAAAAAGGTGTGTTTAACCAGGTTTAAGATGCGCCAACCTCCCGGTTGTATGACGACTAATTATAGAATCTGTGTACTTACTCTTATAGATCATTTTGTTGATTTGGTCGACATTTTGTTATTTCTTTGTTATAATAGTTGTATCATAAACAGTCATTAGGATCAAAGGTATATAAATATCTGAGAGGATCAAAGGTATAGAAATATCTGGGAGGATCAAAGGTATATAAATATCTAAGTATTTTGAATTCTTGTTTATATGTTTTGTACTAGTTTTGTATGCCCTTGTTCCTAATTGGAATTGTGTTTTGCATTAATAAAGATATTAATAAAGTTAAAATAGCTGATTTTGCCATATACAATAAAAATGTCCACCCAAAGGAAAAAGTAAAAACAAACTTAGATGCCATGTTATGACGTTTTGTCTTTAACTAAATGTTGCCCTTTTCTGCATCATGACGTCCTCGAGTAAACAGGTTATCTAAATACTAGAACTTGTAAATGTTTTTTTTTGTTGCTTCCTTCGTTTGTGTTTTTCCAGAGACATGTCTCTGGTTTTTCTTTTGTTGCATTATTTGATTTCCGAGATTACGTTTGTCCGCCCTCAATCACATTCGTGTCCACTCTACGTGACCCCGGACAAAAACATCAAAATTCATGACGTCTTTTTTCTTTTGTGGTGATACGTTTTCTGTGACACTTAGGTGTTC
This sequence comes from Modiolus philippinarum, assembly GCA_002080025.1. Taxonomy (NCBI): domain Eukaryota; kingdom Metazoa; phylum Mollusca; class Bivalvia; order Mytilida; family Modiolidae; genus Modiolus; species Modiolus philippinarum. Next base: position 134,305 of record MJUU01054361.1, on the reverse strand, counting down.
TACTGCTTGTGATATTGATGGAGTATGATGGAGTATGATTTCGATCCTTTCTGTGTTTATGTACCAAAAAACCGGTTTGACCTTAACCGCTGGCTTTTGTTATTGCCGGTACCAAGTCCTGCTGTCCGGAGTTCCTATCGTTGTTTACGTTTGTCTTTTGTCTTATCTGTGTTTTTCCTGTGTAGTTCCCTGTCAGATTATGGCATTTCAGCCACTGTAGATGTTTCCTGTTATCACTCTTATTTCATTCACTTGTCTCTGTTTCAATTTTTTGTCAGATGTTTATATGGGAGGCTGTTCTATGGAAGAATTTGAACAAGAGTTACAGACGTCTGTAATGAACGATATACTAATAAACTGTAACCCCAAACAGATATGTAATAAAGATTGTACTAAACAAATACAGCAGCTAATAAAGCATGCTTGTTATCAGGTGAGTATATATATGTTTTATTTTACAGTCGAGAAATGATATCCGCTCAAACCCATGCTAGGGGTCGTCTTGAACTTACTATAAGTGGATCTCATTGCTTAATGCCCCATGGTGTCTTCAAGATGAAGAACAACAATAAAAGTGCTGTTCCATTAATTAGTTTTATACCGTGTATTTGTAGAGACGTTATCTCCTTTTACTCCATATCCCTTCATTATTAAGCTCTATTTCTTAACAAGCAGAATTTGATTTGATTGTAATGTTTGCTTGATCATCTCAGTACAAAACTTTATTACAAAAAGGAGGAATTTAAGGTCGAAATCATTTATTTCCCTCATATGGAAAGTAATAGTTCACCTTCTCCGTGACCGCCTCATAAACAGGGCTTCAATTAATTCTGTCTTGTGCGACCATTTACATCAATTAACATCAGTACTTTGAGGAAAATGAATTTCGGCTTGAACAGTGATTCAAGATTCTTTTTATGCCCCCGATCAAGAATCGGGAGCATATTGTTTTTGTCCTGTTTGTCTGTTTGTCCGTGCGTCCAAAACTTCAACCTTGGCTATAACTTTTGAACCATGTAAGGTAGACTTTTCATACTTGGCATTTGTATAGGTCTAGTCAAGAGGAATATAGATATGGCAAAAATAGGTCAGGTCAAAGATCAAAGTCACAGAGGATAATAAGGGGTGAAATTGGCTGTTTTCACATATTTGGCTGTAGAATCTTTATTTTTTATCATATTGAGACGGGGTTTGTTTCATGTTATTGCTAATGAAATTGCACAACTGCAAAATGTCGACAGATTCCAGATAACAGTTATCGTTTTTGAGAAACAAGAGGCCAAAAGGGGACAAACGAAAAAAAAAAGATTTTTAAAATTTTTTGCCGGATCTTGATGCAGTATTTTTCTGTAGGTTTCTTAAAGCATGTTTAAACAGATACTTTTAACAATTAAAACCATTTCAATAAACAAGAGGCCGAAAGGGGCTTCATCTGTTTCAGAATAAATTGGTTAAATTGGGTGTTTTTATGGAAAAAAAACAACTTTTGAACTATGTAAGATAGACTTTTAATACTTGGCAAGTGTATAGGTCTTGTCAATATCAACATAAATATGCAAAAATGTAGGACAAAGGTCAAGGTCACAGAGGTCAAAGGGGTAAAATTGGGTATTTTCATATATTTTACTGTAGTATCTTGGGGCATATGTAGTGTTTCACAAACGCATCTTGTTCTACTTAGCACTGGGATGTCACTAGCAAATAGCTTTTGAATTACTACAGGACACCATCACAGTGAAAGAGGAGGTTTGGCGAGCCATTTAATCTTTTTTACCAATCCTTTCTTTTGAAATCCTTGTAGCAAGTTAGAACGATCAGGTTTTACAAATTTTCTTTCGGTTTTGTAATTTTTTTTTTTGGTCTTTTTGCCTTCTTACTGTCACTGGCAAATCTTTTCGGTAATTTTCTTATTACTCTGATCACACATAATTACGTGAAGTCAAGGGATAGCGAAAGGAGATTCAGTGGGATTTCAAAAGTGTAAAAATTATTGCTTCAATATGGATGCAGCATAAATCATTCAAGTCGGTGTGTAAGTGGAACGCGAGCTTACATTTTAGAGGGCTCGATAAATAACTCACTACTGGCAGAAATGCAAAATTGCAATAAGTCTTGTAAGTTCTATTTTTGGGAATAATGCACGACTAAATTGCTTCAGGTGATAAGTATATACATAGACAAGGTAGATATAGAGAGTGCATCTAGATATCATATGTACCCATATGAAAAAGAAAGGTTAATCGTCAACTAACGCTCAACTAATATTCAACTGAACGATGGTTGAAAACGGTCTTTTTAATACACAAAATTGAATGCTCTGGGTTGAATACTACAGTATTTCATATTCAACTTTTGCACAAGCTTGTTTTTGAGTTGAATATTAGTTGAGTACTACATAGTAAACAATGAGGGTGTTGAATGCTAGTTGAATACTGAGAAACAAAAATGACTTTAGTTGAGCACAAGTTGAATTCTAAGTGAGAGAATATTTCAAAGTTAAATGCTAGTTGAACATAAGTTGAATGTTCATTTCCAAATCATGTAGATGCTTTATTTAATTGTTCTGACATTGGTGTTTTCAAGAGTGGGGATGATCAAGATTTAGGGACATTCAGATTTGACCTTTGACAGAATTTGAAGGCACATGCATAAAAAAGAATGTGCGAATTACAACAAACTTAAAGGAAAACCATTTACTATAGTTACTTTAATAAGGATAGCAGAGTGTATTGCAACAATTAGATAACAATCAGTTCAGCTTCTGTAACAGAATGTAAGTTTTATATTTTTTTCATTCTTTTAATATTTAAATAAACTTCTTACATACCACTATCTCATTATGTGTAACAATCACGTGTCAACAATGTTTAGAAAATAATGAATTAATAGCTAAACAGAAGAAATTATTTTATGTTTTTGTATATTATTCGGTTAAATCACAGACATATAATAATTACACACATTGTAATATTATACATTTTGTCAGCAGAAAATTGTTTCATTAGATAGACTGCAGTGTCATGAACACATTTTTAATGCACATATTCTTCAATTAAAAAAAACACCTATTCACAAAGAATGGAAAATTTTGCGGTTAACCACTAAAATATCTACACAATTTTGTATGTTGTGTATAAATTGTGTATCGTTAGTCTTGATGTGTGGAATATCAATCAGTATTCAACTCGCATTCAACCTTGTTATGACACCAAAAGGTTGAGCGCTAGTTGAATGATCGAGTTGAATGTGAGTTGAGTATGCAAATTATTTTCCTTTCTGGGAGTTGAATGTGAGTTAAATATGCAAATTATTTCCCGTTTGGGGAGTTGAATGCTAACTAATTTACATGGCAAAAATTCAACTGACGTTCAATAGACGATTAACTTATGCTAAACTAATTTTCAATTGAACACTCCAGTTGAATATCCATTGGGTACCTATATATCATGGTTACAATGTTGTCAAAAATCAAATGTATGTTTTTGATATAAAAAAGTCGAATATGGCTGCAAAGTTTTCCTTTCAACCATTTTACAGTGTTTATCAAGGTAATACAACTCGAAGCGGACACCAAGAACCAAAACCATTTTTTGTTGCAAGTGTATAAACAATTACTCTTGGTAGTTAGTTTAGTTTGGTTTTTGGGATTTTAACGAAAACTTGTAAAATTGTCAAAATCTGTCAAAATTGCAGTCAAGAGGCAAGTATTTGAATGATTTATCCTGGTTAATGAAAATTGGTTTAAGTTGACTATGTTTGGATGTTGAACATAACAGAAAACCTGTTAAAACAGTTTGTAGAAGATTTAATGCATTCTGAAAATTGGTATCCTGGATGAAATAAATTGACGATTAATTGGCCATACCTCTTTATATAGATGTTTCCCAAAACTACAAAAATTTGATTAGTACTAACGCTAAATATATTCTTTATATGTACTAGTGTATCTTCTCACTATTTCATTTTAGGGTCGATTTAAAGACTATTCTGACAGAATGTTTCCATCCAGACTTCAGGGTTGGAATAAACTGACGACATTACTGGATATGTACAAATCTTGTTCGAAATAAATGGTTTCATAAATTACCAAGTATTCTAATTATGTTTATTGAAAAAGAAATGGAGACTTATACGGATCTTACGGGTTATCCGATGATTCTCATATTATAATAAAAGTGCCCGGATGGACGATAGTCCCCATAATGAGTGAATTCGTGAACCTGACAGGAATGCAGTCTGGTACCAGTTTCCCCAAATGTTGACATCTTAAAACACTAAAGAGCTCCTATCTCGAAAGTCCCGTATTTGACATTGAGCGCACCAGGGTTCCATGATTTTAAAATAAATTTCAAACACAAAACCATACGATAAATGGAGCAGTTGTTATATACTTGAAAACAACGAATATGGAAGCCAAATGGAGGAAAGGGGAAAAGGCAGAATAAAAATGCCAATAACATTGGAATTTAGAAGGCCTAGGTTAACGGAGATAACTTTTTGCCGAAAGCCGATTATATTTGGAACGTTACAATATTTAAATTTTTGTAAATTTTGTTTTAAACTAAGGAGTATCTCCCTCATGCAAAGCTCTAGCTGTCCTTAGCTGATTTTTGCTAAAACTTAAATCTTATTGGTTATTTGTTCTCTATCAGTTTTTAAGCATCTTTTAGTTTCAGGTCTTCCAAACGTTTAGATTTTTATTTGCACTGAAGAGACAGAAGTTTTTGAAATGCGCATATGCAGAAAGTAAATTCACAGTAACTTCGGTAGTTATTTGAAACAGTCAGTTTCATCAATGCTTTTTGTCTCTCCTGCAGTGTGGAGTCCGTAAAAGATTCCCCGTGAGAGAGATGTATGCTCTATATACATTTCAGTTATGGTGTACTTGTTCTTGAGAGAATCTCTCATATTAATACACTGTCACATTTTAACTTTTTTCCTTTTTGTATTTTTGTAATCTAAAATTGTTATTCTTACCACCTGTTTATTGTGCCCACATCTCATGATTTTATTATGCCAAATTTTCTTACAATTGGCTCGATGAGTGCCCTGTGGTTGTTTCAATGTTGTGATCGTCTTCTATCGTCTTTTTGTGGGGCAATGGATGGCAGCGATTGAAAGATTACTTTGCCAGTTCAGTTAATGTTTGTTGACGATCCAGCATCCGTGGATCATTTGGTAAAAAAGCATGGATGTAGCGTTGCTTTACAATAAGCAATGAATTGCGCTCAAACCGGTGGTAGGGACCGTCTTGAACTTGCTATGAGGTATGAGTAAGGCCTCATGGTGACTTAAAGATGAAGAACAATTAAAGTGTTGTTCCATTGCTTATTATTACCATGTATTTGTAGAGACTTTGTCTCATTTGCATTTACTCCATATTCGTTCATTGTTAATTTGATGTGAAAATGAATAAAAATTATATTTGTTACTTAGATGCATAGAATATTTTTTTTGAAAATGATCTGAACAAACAAAGAAATGATTTTTAGAAGTTATGTCCCTTAACTTAGGTCTGCCTCCTTAAGATTCTACACACATAAAACATGGCATATACTAGTATGTTATTTATGGAGACATCACCAGGTGAATTGTCACTAAATTATTTGAGAAAAGAAAAGAAAGATTTAAAATAAATTCTGTTTTTTTTTGGTATCACATAAATTAATTGATTTACTAGGTGTGAAAAAAAATGAAATGTTTTGATAAAAAATATTATAATTGAAAATCTAAAACCCCTCGTAACAACATGGTGTTCTAGTACAAATGAAAGCTAAACATTAAAAATAAACTGTAAATTAAAACCCGAAGAGAACAATGTGCAACTTAAACAGTACAAAATAAGAAAATGAATGCACGTAAGTTTGAATTGTTAAATTTAAAATTTGATGAGATAATCTTATGCCCGGGGTGGGGGGTAACTTCCATTATTTTGGTATACGGGGATGTGCCAAAAATCGGGTATGGTTTTTTGAATGAAATATATAAATTTGGGTGTGCTTTCAAACCAATAGTATATAAATTATAGAAAAAATAGTTTATATAAATTTTGGTACCAAAAACGCAAAAATGGCCATTTTTTTAATGAGACACAAGAATAATGGTGATTTATTTTCTTTGAATGTACAATAAATCGCGTATTTAATGCTTTGTTTCTTTGATTTTTTTCATTGTCATGTTCAACCAAAGGTATTTTAATATATTTGGGTCCTAAATTTAGTGGTGTTATATAAATTTGGGGTATGTTTTACGTGCGTGAGTATATAAATTCGGGGTATGTTTTTGAGATCGATTTGGCACATCCCTACCTGAAAATATACAAAGTTACCCCCAGGGTTCGTATGGTCTCTAAAATCATTTATTTGGCAAAAAACGCGTGATTTATTTGTCCACTTTGTAGTATCAAGTTTGATCATTTCCCTTTTTCATGACAAAGCTTCTGTCCATGACAAGTCAAAAGAAGGGTTAATCAAGGTCCAAAATATTTCAAAATATTTTCTTCATTGGAGACCTTCAAGGCCGAATATTATATAATTAAAGTAAACAATAACATCTTCAAACCTTGAACCGAATGTTGGACATGACCAAATGTCTTCTTACAAAGGTCACTTGATAAATGACCATACTTAAAATGAACAATAGTACTTTCTTTTAAATTTCTGTTAATTCACTACTCTACTGTAGAGATGAATTAAAAGACAACATTTGTCCTTTACAAAATTAAAAAAAAAGTCGCTGTCTATTTCAGTCCTGTAGTACTTCTTTTCCACTCATTATGCCTCTGTCTTACAATACCGGTATACAAACCAAGATCACACACTCACACACAAACACACTCAAACACAAACAACTAACCAGAAAACCTAACTCTAATATGAAGATAACGGCAGGTAAAAGAAAAGAAAGAATACAATGGCTAATATTTTTTATTAATCGTAATAGTCGAGATTCCTCTTTTACTGCTTCTTTCCTATACATTGGAACAGATGCCAACGGTGTCAATTGTTTTACATCAAATTACAATCTAAAACTGTTTAATAACTAGAGCAAAAGCTCACTAATATGTACCCAACGCTGCACCATTAGTTTCCGGGACAAAAAAAATTACAAAAACAAACAAAAATCAAATCATATCAATTTTTTTAAATTTCTGGTGCAAAATGGCAATATCCAATGAACATTCCGTGAAAGTTTCATTGAATTTCATCACGTGGTCTAGGATGACTTTGTACCCTTATGCGGACGGAATAACGAACGAACGGACGGACGAACGGACACCATTATAACTATATACCGCCCGCTAAAGCGGGTGTATAATAATAACTTTATATGCAAATTACATTCATTTTGGATCAAGCAAATTCAACATATTATACACAAAAATATACAACAGAGTTAAGCTAAAGAAATAAATTGCAAAATGATTTAGTTGACTCTTTGACCGATGTAGACCTTTTTTCTAATAATTGTGTTATAAAGGAGTGGCAATCACATAGAGGTATTTTGGTACAATAGTTTGTTTTCATGGACATTTATTTTCAACAGGGCAGGCATTCATCAAGTTCTAATCTACTTGTACTTATGTCTTCAAACGCGCAAGAAGTCCTATCACAAAAGTCCCAAGTTTTACTATGCTATATACTTTGAATAAATAATACAGCAAATATTTCATAGCTTGCTCCATGTCATTGTCTATATTAACCAGAAAAACAGTGAACAAAGCTCACAAAATATATACCCTCGCTCCCCCTCCAAAAAAGATCAAATCAACATTTTATATAGATGGTGCACACTGGCAATGTGTAATGAACATTCTGTGAAATTTTCATTGAATTTCACCGAGTGGTCTAGGAGGAGTTGTCACCACAAAGTGTGTACCCTAGGGCGGGCAAAATAACGGACGTACGGACACAATGATCACTATATACCGCCCACTAAAGCGGGTGTATTAAAATTAACAGCTGGTGATATCGAAGTTCTCTTTCACGTCAAATGCATAGTTCTCCTGGTTGTTAGAATGCATTGCAAAATCGGCATTGCCAAAATGATGAACTGTTTAACCTTTCACATCTTAATTTTGGTGGGTATATATTTATATATATGTTAGCATTTAAGATCTTTTAAATATAATATAATTTCATTTTGAAAAGGTTTTGAGTTAGCTTTTTGTTTTTTCACGGTGAATGTGTGAATAGCTCTATCTGTAAACCAACACGGGGCTTTTAAGTCGTGTTCAAACCGATACAACACGAAAAAAAAATCAATACATCAATACATTGAAAGGGAGGGAATCGCTAATTGTTGAATACTGTTAAGCTGGGGTTAAATTAGGGTTGATATATATTTAATCGATTTGTAACACTCTAGGTTAATTGTTTTTCGTCAATTAAAATTTAGTTAAAGAATTATCATACAGGAAAAATTATAATCGCACTTCAATTTCATAAATAGTTAGTTTTTATGTGATGTATATTTATTTCAATAGGTTTAGAAACCCAGTTTTCCTTCTAACTGGTATCTAAGGTAATTGTTTCCGCCTTCAATTACACGAGACGGGGTATCTCGAAAGTCCAGGTAAAAGCATTTTGGATAAGCACAGTAATTTTGGAAGATATCATCTATTCATCACAATCAACATATTTTAGTTTTTAAATATAATTGCGTTTTCAAAAGGTTTTGAGTAAGCTTTTTCACAGTGAATGTGTTAATCGCTCTGTTTTTGTTACTGTCCTTGATTTATTGCCAACGTCAAGCATATCAATCTATGCAAAGTTTTCAAATTTACAAAATAGCTTTTAGGTTTCTGTATTCAACAAAATTAAATTTTTATGTGTAATTTTAGAAAAAAAATAACAAAATGATTTCAAAAGTAATTCTCAAGTCCAATTTTAGTGATTAATGTTTTTAAAAAACGTGAAGTTTTTGCAGCAAATGTTTCTGGTCGTTAAATCGTCTGTCAAACACAAAGATTGCACTTATTTTTGCATTAAATTGGAAGTACAAGTAATGATGGATGGCTTCATCGATGTTACACCCTTTCGTTTACAATTTGCCACAATCACGCATAGATTAATTTTTCCAAAAATAATACCACCCGATATCAAGAGAGACAGAAATCTCTCTTGCACTTGTTTTTTTTTTTAATCATGTCAGTACCTCATCTTGACCAGGATGTCAATAAGACAAAATATCATTAAAAGGTACTTAAAGATATAAAAGTTTACATTTTTGTGCAGAAAAAGAATGCAATCAGCGACCAGCACTCCAAATTAAATGAAATGTCAGGAACTGTATGTTTACGTCAAAACATAAATAATAAAATATTATACTTGAAAATATATTCGGATGAGAACTCAAGGCGCTAATGGTTAAAGTTAAAAGTCTGTTTTTATGAGACTAGCATTCTACTTATATTTGTAGAAAATAAATATGTAGATTGTTATGATAAACAAAAACTTCAAAATTCATTGAAAACTAATACCTACACTGGTCTACACAAACTCGAGTCTCATAATGCTGACGTAAAATGCTTCTGACCAACTGTTTATAGCAATGTTTTCTTGCGATTGACTCGATTAGTGTCCTGTGGTTGCTTATAATGTACAATGTAGTGATAGTCTTTTGTCGTGCAACCGATTATTTTTTTTTAGTTTTTTTGCCGATCCCGCATCTATGACCTAAAGTGAAGATACATGGATGTTCGACATCTATCTATGAATTCCACTCAAACCGGTTCTAGGGGCCGTCTTGGACTTAAAATTAGGTACTATGAGGTATGAGTAAACCTCATTGTTGAAAGCCTCATGGTGACTTCAAGCTGAAGAACAACAATAAAAGCGTTAATTGTTCCGTTGTATCAGTAGAGACTTTGTTTAATGTACTTTCAATGCTTATAAAAAAGCTGGAATTCAATTTGATGAGAATGGGAAAAGGACATTAAAATTTGTTTCAAGCCAAATGTTAAGTCTATTATATGTGTTACATTCCGATTTCCGATTTGCATACTTGTCCGTCTTCTGTTGGCCGAATAGTTATAATCAACAAAAGATGAAATTTTTAGTATAAATCGTATTCTATGGAGGAGTCTATGGAATTAAATAGTTTGATATGAAGTTTGTAGCCAAGTTGTATTATTATTATTATTTTAATAATGATAATTTATGTATTATATTATGTGAACAATTTGCAAGTTTAAGTCTTTTCAGTTGCAGGGATAATCCATTAAATATCAAGAAAAGAATATAATTCCTTATTTTTTTAGATGTAATGCAGTATCCAGACGTACCTGTAATGCGCATCGAATTCGCTTTGAAAAGTGGACGCAACATAACATATATATTTTGTATGAAAGCCTATTCGGGTAAAAAAAGGAAGTAAAAAATATAAGCCGTGGCCACGAATTACTAAGTCGGGGCCACAAATTACTAAGTCGTCTTTGAGCTTAATTCATTGCTAATTGTCGAGCAACAGTACATTCACGAATCTTCCATTTTGATTTTGGATGAAAGCCGAAATCCAAAAATGGTCAGAAAGAAGTAACCTTTTCTAAAAATTTCGAAATAGAGAGTCAAATCAAGTACCAAGGACATTCACCGAGTGCAATACTTAGTATACGGAATAAAGCTTAGTATTATGAAGAGGTTTTAATTTTATAAAAACAGTGAATTTTTTTACAACACAAAGTAAATTTTCATATCAGACAACAGCATCGTAAAAACAAAACAAAAAAAAAACAAACAAACAAACAAACAAACAAAAAAAAACAAAACAAAACAAAAACAAAACAAACAAACAAACAAACAAAACAAAACAAAACAAACAAACGAACAAAAAAGAAAAAAAAAACAAAAACAAAAAAAAAACAAAAAAACAAAAACAAAAAAAAAGAAAAAAAAAAAGAAAAAACAAGTTGCATAATAAACAGATAGTTTGTTATGCTGTATACGTGTTTCAAGGAAAGGCCTTTCATCATCAGCATAAGTAAGTCATACAAATTGAAAAGTTGTTTGATAAAAATGCTCAAAAATAGAGACATTGGATTTTAGCGCAAAAATGATGTGACTTGTAACTAGTTGCATTTTTTAGAATAAAAGTTTAAAAGCTATATGTGATTTACTGAAAATATCATTTGATATTACTAAAATGTTTTGCGATGAGGAAAAAAATGTGTTTCCAGTCATGACAATTTTCCAACCTTTAAAATTAAAATAGAATTTAGTATTTTTTTGAAATTTTAAATTTGAGTATTTTCTCTTCTCTTTTGATTTATGTCAACTTTTTCAACTGAAAATGTGTTTGTTTTGTTTGAATAATTCATTTTGATTATGTACACTTTATTTTTGTCTGGAAGAAAATAGTAAATTATTTACTAGTCTAAATCTTGTAAAATATTTACGCGTGTCTCAGTTCGGTGGCAAAAATTTCTCGCCATCGCTTGACATGAAAATATTGTCCAGTATAAATTATGAAGGCCGAAGAAAAGGAAGAAGTTTTGAATTTTACGGGGAAATATAATTTCTAATAACGGATATGTAAATCAGTTATTGTTCTATCTAGATAACTTGACCTCTCCACGTCGTGTCAGTTGCGCTGCGTGTGGTATTAATTTGTCTCGCTGGTGTTTTCCTTCTCCTCTTATCGGGGTTAACACCCTTGAAAATCTACCCCAAGAGAGTTATCATTGGAAAGATACTGCTGGAATGTCAGTCCCGTGGACAATATAAATAGAGAACTTATTGTTAATTTGTTAGTTTAAAAAGGATTTATCCGGCAAGGTATGTATTAAGAAATTAAGTTATAATGAAAAATTATAGATATGTTTTGTGATTTCAATTATTTAGATACGTGGTAGAATCGTTTGAAGAATTAACGATTTTTTTTACATATTTCGCAATTACAAAATGACGAATTTTGCGCATATTGGCAACATTTAAGTATTGCAATTGTAAGAAAACATTGTAAAAACAAAAAAGTATGTGTTATTACTAAATGTATTATTTATTAATCTCTAATGTTAAAAACAAAAAATAAACAAACAAACAAAACAAGCAAATATAAAGCAATAAAAAAAGAGAACAAAGAAAAAAAAACAACACAAAAATAGTTATGAATAAAAAAATAAAATACAATAAATAAATAAGTAAATTAATTAATTAATTAATTAATTAATTAATTAATTGATTGTTAATAAACAAACTTAACAAAAAATCTAGCAATTGATTGCAGATACAAAGTCTTAATATATTGGTTTTATCTTCGTTTGTACACAAAATTTTGGATTATACATTTTGTCAAAATAGACAGAATTACCTGAGATTTCTTACCGATCATTGAATTAAAAAGAAAAAAATGCTTAAATATAATCAACAGTAATGGGATAGGAACTATGTTTATTGCAATTCTCATGTTCTGAGCTCCAATTCGCTCCAGTTTCGGAATCGTTTCCTGAAATTAGTTGTACTAATTTTACCATGTAAATTAACGAAATACAAATTAAAAAAATGTTAACAAATTTTTCACAAAGTTTTAGCTTTACAAAAAAGAAATGAATTCTTCTCAAATTTCTTAAATAGACAGCGGGTAACATCAATTTTCGTTGTATTAGCTGAATAAGTAGATAATTTAATAACTTTCATCATGCGAAAATGATATCTAAAATTGGGAATGTTACATTAAGCTTTTGAAATGGTACGTGACAGCAAACTTGAACTACAATGGGTCCATTTAGTATCACTTTAACCTACAAAAGGCAAAGAAAAGTCGAACATTCAACTATATCAAAAATACGGGAAAGGAGCAGAATAGCCGGAATGCTGCGCTGAAGAAAAAGTGACAAAAAAATAGATAACAAGAAAATCCATTTTTCGACTGCGCTGTTTTCGTCGGTATCGGTAACGACTTCATTAGACTCTGGTACCGAAGTCAACAAAGGTCTTGTATTGAAACGGCACTGAAACAATTCTAGCTACGATACAGTGACTCCATGAGGGAATTTCATAAATTTCCGTTTCTTGGCTTTGACTTAGACAATAACTGTTTCATTTCATACAAATATATATACTATTTGAAAATCCACAAACAAAATAAACATCAACATCTAGATGTGTGATCTGGGAAAATGTAGGACTGATTGAATATTGTTTTAATGACTACTGAGCAATATTTCAGCTATATCAAAACGAGAACAAATTTGTTAATAAATAATCACTTTGGGGTATGGAAAGGATCATGGGACGGGAAATTCTGACTGCCACTGGAAAAGTAGGGTGAAATCGAAGGGGGCGGGGAATTTAGCCTTGTAGCTGATCACCTACGGACCACTCAAAAAAGAGCTTGCTACAAGGGTTCTTTAACGTGTAGGAAGCGTGGCATTTCTTCCAACACGTGGACCTGAGTTTACATCCGAAAAATGGGTTGTGTATTTATTCATCCCGCACAACCACGGAATGGGTCCTATATCTATATCCCGGGGTTCCCTCGGGGTCAGCTCAGTTTGGGAGGGGTCATCCCCTGCAAGCCGGAGATACTAGGTCCTATTTCTATACCCCGGGGTTCCCTCGGGGCTGAAAATGTAGGATGAATAATACAAAATCGTTTCGTTTTGTTGCTTCAGCTTCAATTGCCGATGTATTCAAACTATGGCAGTGTTGCTTTTTGTCTCCGTTATGCTTCGGGTTTACTTAGTACACAAATATTTCTGTCGATACAGAAATTAATCCATAGCATGAAACGAGTTACTATATAAAACATGGATCTCACTTTGAACTTTTTCGCCTTCAAATGAATATTGAGCATTTGTTTTTTTTCTTCAATCATATTTGTGTTTCCTTATCTAAAAAAAAAAAAAATTAAAAATTAAAAAAAAAATAAAATATAATAAAATAAATAAAATGAAATAATCTAATGAACTATTATTCAGAAATTACTACCCTTTTTATTTACGTACCAGTTTTCTTTTAATATTTTAAAAAGGCACACTCGCTTCTGAATGTCGTAAATGTAGCAGTTGCATTTAATATTCAAATGAGCTCGGTGGTTGTGATGTAAAGGGAAAAACGATGTGTATGTTACATAAGATAAGTTACTTTTTTCGTTTGAGATTAAAAACGTTTTCTGTGTGTTTTGGATTGGTGCTGTACATGATAGTAACTTTTGTTTAATTTGTTTTTTTTTCTTTTTCAGTATGATTCATCAGCTTATTTTTGTGGTGTTAATTTTTGGTGTGGTGGCTCGATCAGTACCCATTGGAACACCGGAGACAACAGGTTTGGCCAGTGGTTCTAAATATGGACATCCAGTGTTAAGACGCTATGACATACCATTTCTCGACAGACCCCAACACATCGTCAAGAAATCAGAGGTGAATGAGAAAAACATCATTCTTTCGAAGATATTGAGTGAAATAAGACACAACAGCTCGCGGCTTGCACGAGATCAGAGACGGAGTCGTCATTTGTCCAATGGAAAGAATATCTTTAAACGTCACGTGACGTTAGATCCACCCTCACTTGCCATTCTAGAACAATATTTAAGAGACAAATTGCTGAACGGAACGGGGACGCTACAATTACGCTACGGACGGAGGTGAAAAGAGAGATTTGGATTACCATTCTCCTTTGAGAGGCAACTTAGGTTAAGTGCAAAAAATTTGAACTATACATTTTATTACTTAACATGACAATTATGAATATAGATTTTTTTTGGACACAAGCATTATATTTAAGTCTCCCAAACGAAGTTTGTGGAGACTTATTGTTTTTATTTTAAGTATTATGCTAAAATATTTGTATTATATAGAATCTCCAATTATATATTTTTTTACTTTTATTTATTTATTTTAAAATAAACGTATTGATATTATTTTTTATCTACAAAACTGGTTAAGTTTATAGTGTAGTGTTTGGTCAAATACATATGTAGAAAAAAGAAGGGAAACGGGGAATGTGTCAAAGAGCCAACGACCCAAAGGAGAGTAATAACAACTCAAAGCCACCATAAGATCTTCAATGAACGGTGAGAAAATCCCACACCAAACGGCAGGTCTGAGTCGGCCCCTGAATAAAGAATCAAGTTCAGCGAAATAAACATCATCCTAGACTCCTATAGACATAAAGTAAACTAACTAGAAAAAATACAAGACACACAAAGGCTTAATAAATTTCCTGACTTAGGACATGCGCAAACCTGCTGCGGCGGGGTTAAACTAGTTTTAATGGGCCCAAACCTTCCCCCTATAGCCAATGTGATTAATCAAAAAAACAATCGTAACAACAGTAAAATTGAGTTGGCAACAGGACTGAAACTAAAAGAACTATATATACGGACATAAATATGAAATCACAAGAGACTACTAGCAGTTAACTGACATGCCAGCTCCAGACCCATTGCCAACTGACAAATTTAGTTATGTACCCTCAGTATACAGCTTCCACCAAGATCCCTTCCTGTGAGGAGTTTAGCATAATGATTTCATGCATATAATGGAATACATAACCCGTGTCCATGCAATACAGATTATAGAAATTTAGAATATGTTTAGTTAAAATGCAAAGACCAAAATCAAAAAATCAATTTTTGTCTATTTGTCTCTGGTTATGTGTTGCTAGCGCTCAGAAGTTTAGAAGTATAAATTTTGAGGGAGGATAAAGAATACGTAAAAATACTTTAAGAAGAACTAGATACAATATGGCAACATAGAGATAAAAACAAATGGTTACAACGGAAATACAGAAATACAACAAAACAGAATGTTCAATTAAACAAGAGCGAAGCACATAACGTTTGTAATAAACCGTCTCCATGTTTTGCAGTCCAAGTTTTAGTTCTTTGAAAGTTCAAGAGATCATTTTCCTTTGACACGTACAATGTTTTATAGGTCTGAATGGATTAAGATGTATACACTTTATTACAATTGTCAACATTTGCAATTCATATCGATTACCGGTAAAAAACCGGTAAAAAATTCCGCGGACATCTGTGGTCTTACATTGTGTACGTGACAAAGGGCGATGATCTCTTGAACTTTCCATGTTTCTTATGACATTACGAAGACAAAACAAATCAACGAAAATGAACAAGATCACAAGAAAACTAAAGCACCTATATCATGAACCCCCACAACAACTGAGGGTATTGGCAGGGACAAGCATAATCTGCTCAGTACGAGGCACCTAATATTGCGGTATGTTACTGTAATCTTTCCGGTTTGTTGATGGAATAGTGCTTCACCTCACAGATATGCTTTAACAAACAAAGACAAAAAAGATGCACACTGACCCCTTTGAGATAATTCTATTTCTTTTCAACAAGAATTTTGACATCCTCAAAATCAATACATTTAATTATACCAAAATCTCTAAGAATAATATAAATATAATAAAGGTCTTGTTGTTTTTATACACCATATTGAATGTAGTTTCCACTCAGTGAAGAAGGCTGTAATCGTTGTTTTTATACGCCATATTGTATGTTGTTTCCACTGAAGAAGGCTGTAATAAAAGCCGAAACGTTTGGAAATATGGTTTAGAGTTTTTCATCATTTAATTATATATATGATATTTCTTTTATCTAATGATATTGGTATATTGAAATACATATACTATACAATAACATATAAATTTGTTTGATAAAGTACTGTGTAACGTTTTTCATCTAAATGGCAAAAAGACGAGCTATGATGCTACTAAAAACTAAAATGAAGCATACTGAATGGATCATGTTTCCACTGTTTCCGAGAGGAATCAGTGCAAACACTCTTGCTGGGCTTCCACTTCCATCCTCGATTTTCATTGATGCAGCCGAGATAATTGCGCCACTTTCCGGAATCCTGTCTAGGTATGCCACGTTTTCTAGTCCGGATATGTTTTCATTACTTATTAGCACATGCACGGGAAATTTATTTGATTGTGCTTCGTCAAAGGACGGTGCATCGGTACCAATAATGTGGATTTTTCTGTTTTGTGTGATCCACTTCACTGCATCGATATGGAATGCTGGGAAATGAAATGATGACGTATCTTCCGGGTCATCTGTCCCAAACACAAGTTTTTTGTCCGGATGTTTCTGGCTCCATCCTGAATTTAGCAACACAACAGCGCCATCTGGTATTTGGCCATATTTGTTTTCCCATTCTTTTACGTCATCTACTGTTACGAGGTAATCTGGGTTTTTGGCAACCTTGTCTTTTACATTAATTATCACTCCTGGGCCAACCAAATGATCAATAGGAATTTGGTGCATAGTCCATGAATATTCATTGAAGTGTTGTGGTGCATCAAGATGTGTTCCGAAATGTTCAGTGACTTTTATCGTATTGGCTGCCATCCTAAACACACAAAAAAAATGTGATTTTAATATTTTTGATAGGGCGCATCTTCATGATTTTATTCTAAATATCTAAATTTAACAAAACTATGTCTAGAACAAAGGAGTCCCCCTTCTCATAGCGCTGTCCTTGGCCAGAGACATATAATTATATGTCTCTGCCTTGGCTGATTTTGGTTTTACGATTTAGATCCTCTTTATTTTATGAAAGGATATGAAGTAAATGAACATGAGACCATAACACACACACATATATATAGGGGATTTGTTCTCTGTCAGCTTTTACACATATTTCGGTTTATGGATTTCCAAATGTTTTGATTTGATCTGCACTGAAGAGACATAAGTTGTCGAAATGCCTTAGGTACCGACCATTTAACTTGAAGGGGGGGGGGCTATGTTTTTTTTCTAAAAAAAATATTTTGGATCTGATTTTATGTGAAAAAAAATATTTTGGCTGCCAAAATGATGAAAAAAATTTTCTGAATGAGGCTTTCTGCCCCCAAAAAATAATGTTAATTTTGAAAAAAAATATTTTGTTGATACGCGTGCAAAAAATAAATAATTTTCTGTCCAGAAAAAAAAACCATAACCCCCCCCCCCCTTCAGGTTAAATGGTCGGTCCCTTAGTAGAAGCATAATTAACAGCAACTTCGGTATTTTGTTATTTATTCGCGCGGATTTGGGTATAATCTTTTCTTTTATTTGTTCACAGATCAGGCATATTACATGATTGCGCAGAATTTTACTTGCATTTTATCTGAATGCATTTGTATAAAACAGCGGTATCCCTATTTCATCAATGTTTTCATGTCTTCGGTCAATCTTCAGACTCACGGCGTCCATTTATGGAAAGGGGGTCTTAATAATACTCTCTGTAAAAGACGGACATTTCACAGTTCCCTTGTGAATTGTGGCATGTGATTGTAGTTCCCGGCCATTGTAGGTGTTTACTGTTATCATGTTTTTGTAATATACTAAAGATAACGTAAAATGAATGAAGACATGTGCACATGTATACAACATTAATAAACTGTCGACGATAGACGTAGATTTATTAGATTACGTAATTAAACATGAAATAAATACTACATTCATCCAATGAGTTTAAATGTGTGTTCTAATTTATGGACGGCATCGAATGGTTTGTTTTATAGTAGAATTTTTAGATACAAGAATTCTGAAGAAAAAAAAAATTAGAAAATCAAAAACAACTAGATTTGCAATTGCAAGCAATAGCCGATGTCATCCCCAGACTCCCCATTCGATGATTCTGTCTTGTTCGCAGCCTCAAAATCTACCTAGAAATCAATTTTCGTTGAATTCCGACAACGTTGAAATTTTGACGTATTTCGGCGGCCATCTTGGAAATGGCGGCCATTTTGAAAATTTCAAACGCACAGCATACAACTTCAGATGGTGGTCCAACTTTGCAAAGTTTGAAAACAATCCATCCAGCCATTTAAAAATAATCGCTCGGACAAGATTTATTGGAAGAATAAGAAAAATAAGAATAATAATAATAATCAGAAGAAACGTAGAATAACAACATGTCACCCCGACTACGTCTGGGGTGACATAATAAGATGTGTTTTGTGAAACGCTTATGCCCCGGTTAGCAGTTAAGAAATAAAAGTGACAACAAAAGTCTGAATCGATCAAAGGGAGAGACCAGTAAGGAAAATCCGTATAACATTCGACTGAATAAGGGAAACACAATCCAACACAGAACATTTTTGGCCAGCCGTCATATTCCCGACTTGGAACGGGCATTTTATAAATAAACCTTTAGATAGAATGGTAAATTATGTGCTTCTGTGTATTCATAGATTTTGGTATAAATTTTCAAGCCATATCACAGTAAGTACACATGTGAAGTACAAAATCTATATCACTTACCATTCAAGGATATACCCAATATTAAAATGTTTAAAAATAGATACATATTTGAATGAAATCATCAAGAATATTCCGATGTTGCCAGAAATGTAGCAACAAGACATTAATTTTTACATCGAACCTGTAAGATCCTCAAAATAAAATACGTCTGATTAGTTCGGAGACATGACGTCAAGATAAACATAAAGAAACAAAGCAACGTAATAAACATTACGGACTCTTTTACTATATTACTGGAAGTAGCAATGTATGGTATTCCTTGGGTCATGTGCCATTATCATAACGGGTCCGTTGCCACAACGTGTCATGTTCATTTCGTTTTAGAGTATAAATAAATGAAGTAAACGGTAAAAGAATTACCTAATTTTTTCATTTGTGAATATTTTAACACTACATAGCTGCATCGTGAGAAGAATGGTATTTAGAAAGACGAAAGTTGGGTTTTTTTTTTCAATAGCATGGTAAATATGCAAACCAATCCATCCGTGGGTTGAACATATCAGACAATTAAATAAATTTCTCTGAAGAATAATTACACTGATTGTAATAAATAAGTTGAATTATCATTACAGTCCGTGGTAACAAAATGATGCTAAAATGTTTTCTTTAAAATCTATAATCTGAAGATTTAACAAGGACGATCTGATAACTTTCCTTCAGAAAACAGGAAGTCGCCGTTGCAAGAATCAAAAATGGTCCGTTTCTCCCGAAAGTGTCCGTAACGACTAGCAAGCGTAATAAAGTAGTCAACCAACGTTAGTGTAAAGGTTTCCGGGAGTATTCATGGATATTACAGAACCTACTTTAAGGGAGTATGAGCGTAAGATTTCAGAAGCATTCGATATCCTCGGGTTTTATCCAATCACACAAGGTTAAATTCTTCTGCACATGGATAATATTTTCTTGGTCATGGTTTACTTAAACATGCATAAAATAGACAATATGCAAAATGTTATCAACTTCCAATTATGTTTTCGTTTATTTTAAGGCATTTAAACAGTTAATGGAA
>MJUU01054361.1:94708-108424 GCA_002080025.1 Modiolus philippinarum | reverse complement strand
GTGACATTCATAGGAAATTAAATGTATGTATGATGCGGAGATATTCCCTGGATACTTTTCATGAAGATGTATTAAATTTAGCTGTGTGTTGCTTGATTTATAGACGGTACCTTAAAAACGAACTGGAAAATTAACTAATTAGAATTTTCATTTCAAGATTGATCGTCTCCAAATCGCTAACAAAAGACATACTCACATAACCTCACATAACCTAACTAATCCATAGAGAACGCTATCAATTATAAATCCTTTAAAAATGAAACAGTTCACAGAAGAAGTCGCTTACACCAGAAAACTCTTTAAATTAAGTCAAGATAAAGTCCTTTTAAATACGTTTTGATGACACGGTCCATATTTCAATCTAATAAGTACATGTACACAGTGTTTTATTTTATGAAGTTAGGCTCAATTAAAAATCAATAATTGTAAAGAAAACAAAGGTACATATTTCACTTTCTTATTTTCATGTTGAAGATCACACCGTAGGGCATTCGGAAAATAAGTAACTCAGTGGTATTGCCGTTAAATTGAATGGAATCATTTCGTAGTAAAAAATTTTCACGGATGAGTATTATTGCACGCGCTTCATTGATAGTACCGACCAATCGAAGTCATCCTTTTCGCTTGGTGAACATACTTCACAGACGCCACTGACCAGGGCCAGCGAAGAAAATGCCTCATTCGTTGAACTGTTGATTAATACTCAGTGATCTTTGTACTGAAATTTTTTCAGGATTTTTGTAAATCCTTCTATTTATAGGTGGCTTTCCCCGACACACCGGGAATCTCTTAGAAGGCTTTAAAGGTATGATGAAAATTTGATATAATGTAGAGCAGGTATGTGCCTTTCACGAGATGTATGGTCTTGGCAAGGTTAAACATAAGATAAAATGTCCAGGGAGGTTTGAAAATTCCAAATTTTAGTTGAAAATGTTAAAGAAATGAATTGGTGGTTTCACACCTAAAATACAAAGAAATCTATGGAATAGTTTTAAAGAAAACAACCAAATACCTGTTTTTCCTTATGTATTCATTAGAAATATTTGATTATTTTGATATCATTTATTTTAAAAACAAGCACGGTGAACCCCCCTTTTTTATTATTTTATTTCAATGTTCATATAATAAGGAGACTTTCCTGAGAAAATAAAGAAAATCTATGGAACAAACATTTTGGACTACCAATCTACCTTAACTTGAAACACGTGTATTTACTGTTTATTACGCAACTTCGGTATTTTTGTATTTAAATAAAATAAATAGGACAAATGGAGAAATTATCTATCCAATTTTGGGTGCGCTTTATTTAGTCAGTATACCGAAGTCAACACATGTCTTGTATTGAAACCGTACTGAAACCATTCTAGCTGCGATATACATGTAGTGACTCACTTGAGTGATTCTCCGTGGCTTGGCTTTGACTAAGACAATAACTGGTTCATTCTAGCGACGTGACAATTAGAAACAAGATGTGTTTGTGAAACACTACATATGCCCCCAGATTCCCAATTTTACCCCTTTTCGACCCCTATGACCTTGACCTTTGACCTTTGATCTAATTTTTTTGCATGTTTATGTTCCTCTTGACTAGACCTATACACTTGCCAAGTATCAAAAGTCTACCTTATATAGTTCAAAAGTTATAGCCAAGGTTAAAGTTTCGGACAAACAGACAGACAGACAGACAGGACAAAAACAATATGCCCCCCGATCCTCGATCTGGGGGCATAAAAAAGTATATTTCATACAAATATATATACTTCTGGAAAATCCATAAACAAAATAAAAATCAGGATCTTGATATGTAATTTGGGAAAATGAAGGATAAAGAATGCGTTTTGTTGCTTCAGCTTCATTGTCGATGTATTCAAACTATGGCAGTGTTTCGTTTTGTTTCCGTTATGCTTCGGGTGTACTTAGTACAGAAATATTTCTGTAGATACAGAAATTCATACATAGAATGAAACAATTTACTCTATGAAACATGTATCTCACTTTGAACTATTTCACCTTCAAATGAATATTTAGCATATTTCTATGTCTATAATTGGTTTTGTTTGCTTGTTTGTTTTCTTCAATTACATTTGTGTTGCCTTATTTAAAAAAATAATCTAATGAACTATTATTCAGAAATTACTACCCTTTTTGTTTACGTACCAAGGTTACTTTTGAAATATTCTAAAAAGGCACAATTGCTTTTGAATTGCAAATGGTATGATTTGAGTGTATCTATGATACCACTAATATAGCTGTAACGAAACAATGTCCTAGGCAATACATATTTTAGTCTAAGCGGTAGGTAGACATAATGGATCTCAACATCGGGATCCTTTGTTTATCAGGTAGTCGTAAATGTAGCAGTTAAATGATGTCAGTGGTTGCGATGTAATGGGAAAAACGGTGTGTATGTTACATTCGATAAGATGAAGTAACTTTTTTCGTACGAGATTGTGGGTCTTATTCGGTGCTGTACATGATAGTAACTTTTTGTTTAATTAAGTGTTTTTTTTCTTTTTCAGTATGATTCATCAGCTTATTTCTGTGGTGTTTATTTTTGGTGTGGTGGTTCGATCGGTACCCATTGGGACACCGGAAACAACACTTTCGGCTGGTGGTTCTAAATATGGACATGCACTGTTAAGACGCTATGGCATACCATTTTTTGACAGACCCAAACACATTTTCATGAAACCAGGCGTGAATGAGAAAAACATCATTCTTTCGAGGATAATGGGTGAAATAAGACACAACAGCTCGCGGTTTGCACGAGATCAGAGGAGGAGTCGTCATTTGTCCAATGGAAAGAATATTTTTAAACGTCACGTGACGTTAGATCCACCCTCACTTGCCATTCTAGAACAATATTTAAGAGACAAATTGCTAAATGGAACAGGAACTCTACAATTACGCTATGGACGGAGGTGAAAAGAGAGATTTAGATTGGTATATTCTCCTACGAGAGGCAACTGAGGTTTAGTGTAAAACATTTGAACTATACATTTTACTCCTGAACATGACAATTATGAATATAGATTTTCTGGACATAAACAGTGTCTTTTTAAGAATTATGCTTAAATATTTGTATCATATAGAATCTCAAATTATATTATTTTTACCTTTATTTATTTATGTTAAAATAAACAAAATTATTTTATTTTTCTACCTACGTACCTTGTTCAAGTTCTAGAGTAGTTTCTTGCGCTCAGAGGTTTGGAAGTTTAAATTTTTAGGGAGGGGGATATAAAAAAAAATACTTTATGAAGACCTGGCTTCAATAAGGCTTTATAGAGATAAAACAAATAATATCAACTGAAAACAGAAATACGGCAAACCAGAATGAAAATAAACAAAGGCGTAGCACAATACATTTGTTGGAAACCGTCCTCATGTTTTGCCTCATGTTCTTGCAGTCCAGTTCTTTGCCTAATCTGTGAAATACAAGATACAAAGTTCAAAAGATCCACTTCCTTTGTCATTTTAACAATACCTCATTGGCGGATCCAAGGAGGGGGGGTCCGGGGGTTGGAACCCCCTTTTTTTCTGGACGATCATGTATTTTTTAATGAATATCCTGGTGTTTTAGTCAGAAAATACCCTAAATATTTCGCACCTCGCTCCGCTCGGCGAAATTTCCTTGCACTCACTTCTGATTGGAACCCCCTTTTCAAATTGTCAGGATCCGCGCCTGTACCTCCTAGGTCTATCTGGATTAGGATATATCCAACTTTAATTAATGTCACGTTTATCCATGTATCATCAATTTACAATTCATACCGATCAGGCGCGGATCCAGGCAAAATGAAAAGGGGGTTCTAAATAGGATTTAAAAAAGATCGCCAAGCGGAGAGAGGCGCGAAAATTTTTGGGGGTTTTCATAGTAAAACACTGGGATATTCATTAAAAAATACATGATTGCCCAGAAAAAAGGGGGGGTTCCAACCCCCGGAACACCCCCCCCCCCCTAGATCCACCAATGCCGATAACCGGTAAAAATTCACGGAGACATCTATGGTGCTGCATTGTGAACGTGACGAAGGACGATGAACTCTTGAACTTCCCATGCTTCACTTTCATTCGCAGTAATTTTCGGTTTTCTGTCTGTTGTTTTTTATGTTGGTGATGTTTGGTGTATTCAACAATTGCTTCGTTGTTTTATCTTTTGTATTCTTTTTAAAGTTATATCTTATTCTTCAAACCGTGTGGGGGCCTGGGTGGCCGAGTGGTTAATGTAGTTCTACTACCTATACAACCATTGTAGTCTATCACCACTGCGGTGCGAGTTCGCGCCCCACTCTGTACATTACAAAAAAGGGTGCACTCGACTTACAATCGTAAGTGATAAGGTATGTCAGTTACCTGCCCAAGGTCGGTGGTTCTCTCCGGGCACTCCGGCTTCCTCCACCACTAAAACTGACCGCCATGAGATAGCTGAAATACTGCTGAAAGTGACGTTAAACTCCATATCAATCAGTCAATCAATCAATCAAACCGTGTGTTTTCTTTCTCATACTCATGGCCAAATCCAGCAGAAACTGAGACAACATCACAAAGATACAAGAAATAAGCAAATCAAATGAACCAAGATCGCATTAAAACTAAACCACTAACCGAAGCACTACAAAAAAAAACTGGGGGCATCGTCAGGTGTTCCGGTTGATTAACATGTGGCACCTAGTATTACCATAGGTTACCTTAATCTATTGTGGTTTACCAATCATCAAATAATATGCGGAAACAAAATTCACAGTAAGTTCGGTATTAAGTTATTTATACTTTAAAAAACTAATCGAAAGGAAAACATATTATTCAGTTCTCTTTGGAACACGTACGTACATTCTTTGAGACGCATTATTTTTAACAAGAATTTGGCGCAAATGCACCTTGAAATTCTTTCCAAATATTTTGATTTGATCCGCACTGAACAGACATAAGTTGTCGAAATGAGCATATGCGGAATCAAAATTAACAGCAATTCGGTATTTTGTTATCCTAAAAAACAATACACTAATATCATATTTTATTACCTGATTATACTATTATAAGGAAATACATACACTACATATCAATTTATAAACATATAAAACATGTTTAATAAAGTGCTGCCAGTGATATTTTTATTCAAATGGTAAAAAGACGAACTATGATACTACATAATACCACAAAGAAGCACACTGCATGGACCCCGCGCCCACTATTACCCAGAGGAATCAACGCAAACACTCTTGCTGGGCTTCCACTTCCATCCTCGATTTTCATTGATGCAGCCGAGATAATTGCGCCACTTTCCGGAATCCTGTCTAGGTATGCCACGTTTTCTAGTCCGGATATGTTTTCATTGCTTATTAGCACATGTACAGGGAATTTATTTGATTGCGCTTCATCAAAGGACGGTGCATCGGTACCAATAATATGAATTTTTCTGTTCTGTGTTATCCATTTCACTGCATCGATGTGGAATGCTGGGAAATGAAATGATGACGTATCTTCCGGGTCATCTGTCCCAAACACAAGCTTTTTGTCCGGATGTTTCTGGCTCCATCCTGAATTTAGCAACACAACAGCGCCATCTGGTATTTGGCCATATTTGTTTTCCCATTCTTGTACGTCATCTACTGTAACGAGGTAATCTGGGTTTTTGGCAACCTTGTCTTTTACGTTAATAATTACTCCAGGACCGACCAAATGATCAATGGGTATTTGGTGCATAGTCCATGAATATTGATTGAAGTGTTGTGGTGCATCAAGATGTGTTCCGAAATGTTCAGTGACTTTTATCGTATTGGCTGCCATCCTAAACACAAAAAATTGTGATTTTAGTATTTTTAATAGGGCGCATTTTCATGATTTTATTCTAAGGGACCGACCATTTAACCTGAAGGGGGGGGGGTTATGGTTTTTTTTGTGGACAGAAAATTTTTTTCGCGCTTCGTGCGAAACAAATTATTTATTTTTTGCACGCGTATCAACAAAATATTTTTTTTCAAAATTAACATTATTTTTTGGGGCAGAAAGCCTCATTCAGAAATTTTTTTTTCATCATTTTGGCAGCCAAAATATTTTTTTTCACATAAAATCAGATCCAAAATATTTTTTTAGAAAAAATCCATAGCCCCCCCCCCCCCCCCCTTCAAGTTAAATGGTCGGTCCCTAAATATATAAATTTAACAAAACTTTGTTAGAACTAAGGAGCATCTCCCTCTCTCATAGCTCTGTCCTTGGCTGATTTTGGTTTCACTATTTATATCCTATATTTTTTTTATGAAAGGATATGGAGTAAATGAACATGAGACCATAACACACACATATATATAGGTGATTTGTTCTCTGTCAGCTTTTACACATATTTCGGTTTTTGGATTTCCAAATGTTTTGATTTGATCTGCACTGAAGAGACATAAGTTGTCGAAATGCCATTAGCAGAAGCATAATTAACAGTAACTTCGGTATTTTGTTATTATTTCGATTTGGGTATAATCTTTTCTTTTATTTGTTCACAGATCAGGCATATTAATTGCGCAGAATTTTACTTGCATTTTATCTGAATCGCGGCATTTGTATAAAACAGCGGCATCCCTATTCGCTAATGTTTTCATGTCTTCGGTCAATATTCAGACTCACGGCGTCCATTTATGGAAAGAGGGTGTTGATAATACTCTCTGTAAAAGATGGCCATTTCACAGTTCCCCTGTGAATTGTGGCATGTGATTGTGGTTCCCGGCCATTGTAGGTGTTTACTGTTATCATATGTTTTTGCAATATACTAAAGATAATGTAAAATGAATGAAGACATGTGCACATGTATACAACATTAATTAACTATCGACGGTAGACGTAGATTTATTAGATTACGTAATTTAACATGAAATAAATACGACATTCATCCAATGAGTTTAAATGCGTGTTCTAATTTATGGACGGCATCGAATAGTTTGTTGTATAGTAGAATTTTTAGATACAAGAATTTTGAAGAAAAAAAAAGAAAATCAAAATCAATAAGATGTGTTTTGTGAAACACTTGTGCCCCGAGTAGCAGTTAAGAAATAAAAGTGACAACAAAAGTCCGAATCGACCAAAGGGAGAGACCCGTAAGGAAAATCCGTATAACATTCGACTGAATCAGGGAAACACAATCCAACACAGAACATTTTTGGCAAGCCGTCATATTCCCGACTTGGAACGGGCATTTTATACATAAACCTTTAGCATGAATGGTAAATTATGTGCTTCATAAATTTTGGTATAAATTTTCAAGCCATATCACAGTAAGTACACATGTGAAGTACAAAATCTCTATCACTTACCATTCAAGTATATACCCAATATCAAAATGTTAAAAATGGATACATATTTGAATGAAATCATCAAGAATGTTCCGATGTTGCAAGAAATGTAACAAGACATTAATTTTTACATCGAACCTGTAAGATCCTCAAAATAACATACACTGTACGTCTGATTAGTTCGGAGACATGACGTCAAGATAATCATAAAGAAACAAAGCAACGTAATAAACACGGTGACTCTTTTACTATATTACTGGAAGTAGCAATATAGGGCCTGTAAGTCTCGTACAAATTTGGAACTTACGGGATCAAATATTGTACCCGGAAGTTACATTTCAAACAAAGATATATGACGTTTCAAACGAAAATTTGTACGTCACAATCCTAAGACGTCATTTTTGGCGGAAAACGTTTATCGTTGATTCTTGTGAGTCACATGACGAGACTTACAGACCCTATATGATATTCCTTGCAAACAACTGAAATCTGAAAGGGTCATGTGCCATTATCATAACGGGTCCGTTGCCACAACGTGTCATGTTCATTTCGTTTTAGAGTATAAATAAATGAAGTAAACGGTAAAAGAATTACCTAATTTTTTCATTTGTGAATATTTTAACACTACATAGCTGCATCGTGAGAAGAATGGTATTTAGAAAGACGAACGCTGGGTTGAATTTTTTTCAACAGCATGGTAAATATGCAAGCCAATGGGTTGAACATATCAGACAATTAAATAAATTTCTCTGTAGAATAATTACACTGATTGTAATAAACAACAAGTTGAATTATCATTACATTCCGTGGTAACAAAATGATGCTAAATGTTTTCTTTAAAATCTATAATCTGAAGATTTAACAAGGACGATCTGATAACTTTCCTTCAGAAAACAGGAAGTCGCCGTTGCAAGAATCAAAAATGGTCCGTTTCTCCCGAAAGTGTCCGTAACGACTAGCAGGCGTAATAAAGTAGTCAACCAACGTTAGTGTAAAGGTTTCCGGGAGTATTCATGGATATTACAGAACCTACTTTAAGGGAGTATGAGCGTAAGATTTCAGAAGCATTCGATATCCTCAGGTTTTATCCAATCACACAAGGTTAAATTCTTCTGCACATGGATAATATTTTCTTGGTCATGGTTTACTTAAGTAAGTAAAGTAAGTAAATTTTTTATTTTCCCATCAAGGGCCCATGTAGAGCATATAATTAAACAATGATTCCCATTCTTCACTCACACACATTTCTCTCATACTGATTATGATTGATTATTAAATGACAAAACAAATTATTTATAATAAACACACAAAGATATTAAAATATTTAATATTAAAATATTAAACATTGCAGCTGGGAAATGGAATTTATAAGCCAGAAACCATAGAGGAGTCCACCAAAGCAACAATAATAAATATTATTTTTTTCTAATATTAAAACATTTAAGTAAAAATGTTGACAACAATATATTAATTAATATTAATATATTTACTTAAACATGCATAAAATAGACAATATGCAAAATGTTATCAACTTCCAATTATGTTTTCGTTTATTTTAAGGCATTTAAACAGTTAATGGAAAATGAAGGAACACTCTAGAGAGAAATGTTTCCCGCCAAAATTTTGACGTCTTATATCCCAAAAATTCTTACGTGGATTTTCAAAATTTTTTGCTCATGTTGTTCTATTAGCAAAGTTCTTCAAAACAAAAGGTCAACATTTTAATTCTAATTACAAATTTCTGACACTCGTACTACCTTAAAAATTTCAACATTGGATATATCTCAGCTTTGACTGGTAAGGACAGGGTTTTCACATTTCACTTTTGAATTCATTGTGGCAAAACTTTTCAAATAATTCAAAGGTAAAATTAGAAAAACAACGACTAAACGTTACTTATTAGTTTTTGTGGTACATTACAGCTGTATTAACTATCCATGATTATATAAACTTTGCAAAGTTACTACCTAACTGAAAAGCCCGAGTTTCAAGTGTTAAAAATCCATTCATACCCAATCAGTTATCACACCAAAGGTGTTATAGTCTATTTCAAACTTCTTTATAGGTAGATTGAACTTGAAAAAAAGATTAACAATTCGAATTAACAAATGAGCTATTTTGGCTCTGTAAACCTAAAATTTTTAGTATCAGGCACAAAACTAGACCAGACAAACAACGCATCTGAGAATTTGGCTGGAATATGACTTACAATTTTCAACGAGTTACAGGTTAACAAACCAAATTAACAAATGAGTTTTTTTGGCTCAGTGAACCTCTAAAATCTTTAAAAGCAAATTTTTTTAACAATGCAAATTTAGTGAAAAAGTAATGGGATAATATACTTTGTGTGTGTTTTAGATAAAAGAAGATAGAATCGTACTGAATGGATCACTATGTTATAAATTTTAGTTTACAGCTTTGGAGCAACGGCAGTAAAATACCGAAGGAACAAGGGTAGTGATGATTACAAAAGTCAAAGTCCACAGACATGGCAAAAACGGTAACACAGGAAAACAAAGACAAAACAAGGACGTGAGACAGCCACAAGGCACGGAAATAACAAGACGACATTCAGAACTATGGCACTCATAGTGTGAACTCACATGAAAACCGGGAGTTGCTCCGGAAGGATAAGTATGTCCTGCTCCGCTAACGACATCCGTCACACTATTATTGAGGCATATATTATTTTGAAAGATCTGTTTGGTAGCGGATTGGTTAATGTCATTTTCGAACCCTTAGATCAAACAAATTAAAAGTCCATGGTACATGACGAAATTATGGATTAACAAGCCAAATACGCATATGAAATATGTAGGACCGGTGAATTCTAAAATCTGAAAAATCAAAATTTTAAGCATCAGGTGCACTAGACCAGGTGAACAACACCCTGAAAGTTTGGTTAGAATCCGACTTGTAGTTTTGTAGGAGTTGTGGATTAGAAACCTGACACACGACGCAGGACAACGACAGGGCACGACGAATAGTAATTCATATGTGTCAGCTCTGCATAGAGCCGGTGACGCGAAAACATCGTTTGTAGGTCTTGTAATTGATAATGTATTTAAATCTACAATTTTTCATGCAACATTCAAAAGGAAGAAATTTAAATTAAATCAATGTATATTATATTTACCACAATCCATGCCATTCTCCTCGGTGAGAATGAAACATTTGGAAGCCTGTGTGTGTAGGCCAGTATATAGAATTATTTCCATGAATGTGAGTCAAATCAACAACTTTATATTCAAAGCTATCCACAAATGCAATAAAACACAAAAGCAAGAAAAACGTAAACCTCTCCATTTTACAACGGAATAAGCTTACTAACAATTTCTCTCAGAATGCATGGAATGCGTATCAACAATGTGAGATGTAAAAAATAAGATTTGTTTACTTGATGCATCTGGAGTTTTTTTTCCTGTATATGTGCCGCAATATATACAGAACTTAATAATCAATCATTTTTTAAGTTTTAATAAATCAACAGAGTTATTCTATTTTTAAGCTACAGATGTTCATCTATTTTGTTCGCATTTTATATATAAGCCAGTAAGTAATGATTTCAAAAACAATTACATATGCACTTAAAATTGCAGTTTTCAAAATTGAAAATAATTATAGGTATGAATGGGCAAAATGTTATTTCATTGATAAAATGTGCAAAAGAATGTTTTCGTGTCTTGCACAACCCTGAAGAATGTTTTCTTTCATGACTATTTAAAACTTAAATACTCTACGCTTTCCCTTTGATAGTCATTATTATAAGAATATAAATATACATTGTATACATGTTTATTTTAAAATAAGACTACCCAAGGAATATTCTGATCAAGGCTGGTTCCAATTAACTAAGTGGTTCAAGACAAAAATATATCTTAAGGTGTTTTAATTTTTCGCAAGGAATCCATTGAAAAAAACTGCATCAAAATCGGACTTAAAATAAAAAAAATATTTTTTTTGAGATTTGCCCCTGTTGGGCCCAATTTATCTCATGAGTGGTACATGCTACGTGAAATCCGTTGGCATACTGCAGATTGGAAATTTCCTCAGGAGCACACTGAAACAAACCCCATCAAAATCCAATAAATAATAAAGATTCTACAGTCNATTTAAAACTTAAATACTCTACGCATTCCCTTTGATAGTCATTATTATAAGAATATAAATAAACATTGTATACATGTTTATTTTAAAATAGGACTACCCTAGGAATATTTTGACCAAGGCTGGTTCCAATTAACTAAGTGGTTTAAGACAAAAATATATCTTAAAGTGTTCCCGTAGGGTCTAATGTTAAACTATGTGACCGTATTTGGTCATATTAGATTATATCTCATCAAGACTCCACATTTTGAAGTTACTTGAAATTGAATTAAAACAATGGGCTCTCAAGAGCCGGTATCGCTCACCTGGGTCATGGCTCTCTGATAATATCTTTATTAGAAATGCATAATTGTACCCCTGAGGGTTGAAAGCATATATATAGATACAGACATAAAGACGAAATACAACATAAAAATAAAATATTCAAAATTTTACGATTCTATACGTATATTTAACAGTTAATCCTAGAGGCAATCAATCTAATATTATATTGTCACCGGCTTTCACCTTAGTAGACCTATGAGCACTACACAGACAGCCGTTTAAAAATGAGCAACTCATATGCAATTGTGGCCATTGTGACTGTAGTTTCCGAGCCTCTGAATGCATAGATATCATACAGTCCTTTATAAACTTGTATGTTCTTGGCTGCTGGCCATCTTGAATGAAATAGGAACATAAACATCACAAACTTTTAAGGAGACCATCTAGGACTATTATTACAAAGAATGGATCTTATTAGTCAAGTGGTTTCATAGATTTTTTAATGTATTTCCCATAGGGTTTCTACGTTAAATATGTTCCCCGATGGCGGCCATCTCATACCCAGAAAATGGGGACATCCGAAAAATCACGTGACCAAACAAGCTTCCTGTACACGATTCGAATTGTCAATATAAACTGATAAAATGCAAAGGGGTCGACAAAAAAAAATCAAAATAACAAATTTTCTATATCACTTTCAAAAAATGATTGGCTCTCTGCTTATTCTACAATAAAATTTCTTTCTTTTGATATAATTTATTTCAGAATCGAAAAATGGGAAACTTACTTCCAATTTGATTTAAAAATATGCCATTCAAAATGCATAATTGTTGTATTTTCTCCTTTATAACCCCTGTAATTGTGTGAAGAGTAGCTTCATTTCTCGATTAATTAAAAGAAAACTATTTGGGAATCTAAATATGATTGGCTCTTTTCAAAAAGTTAAGATATTTATCTACAAATGATGTATTTTCTAACACTTAAGAAAATGATTAAATTACTTATAATTTCAATTGAAAACTTGCAAATTCTCATATTTTTTCGATATGGAGACAAACGGAAGAGGGCTTGATCTGTTATTATTCTGTTTGACAATCATTGACATAATCTGTCAAATTTTA
Organism: Modiolus philippinarum; assembly: GCA_002080025.1. Taxonomy (NCBI): domain Eukaryota; kingdom Metazoa; phylum Mollusca; class Bivalvia; order Mytilida; family Modiolidae; genus Modiolus; species Modiolus philippinarum. The sequence continues at coordinate 95,652 of MJUU01054361.1, read as the reverse complement.
TTTTAAAGCTGTCATTATATGAATTTTCACAGTTCTGATACACATTACATTAGACTGAGCAAGGACTTGTATATTTATTAAACTGAGTGAATGAACATTTTCTTTACGTTGATTTGAAAAAAAAAATATTTGAATAAATCTATTCCATAAATTATAGTTTTTTTTTAATTTATTTCATACAATTATTGACTTTGATAGAGATTGCTACTGGGATTTATCAACCTGAAAAAAGTTATATTCACCGAGCTGAAAGCGAGGTGAATATTGCTTTTTGAGGGTTGATAAATCCCTGTAGCAACCTATTCAAAGTTTATAATTGTTTTATTATATGATTATACATAGAGACAGTATTTACTACATTTTGTTAATTGGGTAGATGTTGAATCATTCTACCAGTAGCGTCTTCCTATTTCTAATATATATATATAAGCTGTCTATAAATTCAGTCAACGTGGAAACTTGTTCTGCGAATATTTACGCTAATGCAGGGCCTAAAAAATTAAATATAACGGTCTATCGTAGGAACCCAACGGGGTTACAATTAGAGAAATGAATATCGAGATTGCCTTCCCACCGAGGGATTTGGCTGTTCTTCGAATGCACAGATATTACAGACATTACACTGCCCACGCTATCTCTGTGGGAGACCAAAGGGATGTAAAATAGATCGAACTACAAATGTATTTTATGTGACACTTTAGTTTATTAATTAACCGAAATAATAACATGTCGACCGTGGTCCAGTAGTAGCGTGGTCGACTTTTAACCCTTACAAGCTTGACAGAAGGGTTCGAATCCCACTGGAATCAACAAAAATTGAATATTTAATATTAAAAGACTTAGACTTTGGATTTGGATTGATAAAAAGGATAGAGAAAATACATCACAGGCAGATGATTCAAGCCAAGCCAAAATGATTAATTTCATTTTTTAAAAACAATACG
>MJUU01054361.1:61390-94524 GCA_002080025.1 Modiolus philippinarum | reverse complement strand
ATGAATGCATAGTGATGCAGGAGGGAAAAAAAGCTGGAGATTTCTCTGGATTGCTAAAATGGGATTTATATAACAAGGATTTACATTCAGTTTAATCTTAAACGCAAGGTAGGTCAAATTAATCGAAATTTGACTTTTCTGTAGAATTATTTACTTTTTGAAAAATATTTATTATAATAAATTTAACTTAAAAGTATCCTAATTTTTTTTTTAAATAAACTCATTCTTTAATTATTTTTGTTTTATTTCCACACTTATCAGACCAGTTTTAGTCACCGATGTCATTCGTTTTTTACGTACATACGCCTGCTAACTTTGAAGTCCGAAATATCCTATATTTATGACAAATTTCCCCCAAAAAATATTACAAACCCTTTTAAATGTTTGATTTTACCTAAATATATCAATATCTATCATAAAAATGATATATTATAGTTGCAGGCGTATAAATTTCTTCTGCAGGCGTATTTTATACCGGCAGGCGTATGCAGGCGTATTTAAGTGCTACCGGTGTGAGGTTATAATACAAGCATGGACACAATGATATACCTCCCCTGTTTTTCAAGAAAATATTAAAAGACAAATTATCTCTCTTTCTAAACTCTGGAAGGCAACTATAAAAATTCATGCACATCTTCAGGTGAAATACTACAAATGTGTAACATTTCATAACAATCAAGACATTTGATAAGGATGACATGCGCTGACAAGGATCCTTCTTTTTTTCGAGAAAGTATTCAAAGATGAATTATCTCCCCTTCAAATACTCAGGCATTAGCCATATTACTTCATGTACATCTTAAGCTGTTTTACTACAACTGTGTTACATTTCATCAAAATCCAACAACCTATTTAAGAGGACATATGCTGACAAGGTTTGTCTCCCTCTTTTCCAAAAAGAAACATTCAAAGACGACTTATCTCCCCTTCAAATTTTAAGGTAGCAACCATATTACTTCATGCACATCGTCAGGTGATGTACTACAACTGTGTAACATTTCATCACAATCTAATTACCCTTTAAGAAGACATGTGCCGACAAGGTTCATCCCCCTTTTTCCAGAAAATATTAAAAGAAGAATTATATCTCCTTCTTAATTCTAGGAGGCAACCATTTTACTTCATGCACATCTTCAGGTGGTGTTCTACAACTGTGTAAAATTTCATTAAATTCCAAGCAGTCTTTTAGGAGAACACATGCTGATAAGGTACACGGACGACCAGACGGATGTACGTATTGACAGGGTTATCCCTCCCCACATCTTTGTTTGAGGGGATATAACTAAAAGTAAAATGTGCGATTTAATACAATATATAGAGCTTTCAATCAAAAGATATATCTTGAGCCATCCATGGAGGATGTGGAAATTACCTCTTTGTTTTGACATTTTTTAATGTAACCAAAAGTGTGGTTAGGACAGATTTACCATGTGTCAGCCATAATATAGGATCTGACTAATTTCTTCTTGGGTAGTCTTTTAAACATATACTTTTTATAGCAATGTATAGGTAAGAAAGCCAAGTTCAGTCGATTGAGTGATTGGTTGGAGTTTTACTTTCCGTGAGTGATATTTCAGTTATATCAAGATAACAAAGAGTTGAACAATTGAAAGAATTAAAACAAGTGGAGGGAACAAAACTGGAACACATGGAAAGGATGAGTGGCAGTTAGACCCATTTTTGGCTGAAGATTTACCGTGAAACTTAAACTAAGTAAACAGATGTCTTATGTTCCTGAAACATTAAACAAATATAGGGTTTTTTCCATTTCATTTTGATTAGCATGCCAATCAGTTAACTAGACAGCTATATTTTTAGGAAATCGTCAGAATTTCATTGACTTTTGCTGTTTTCAAACAGTTTTGTGTTAAGATAAATGTTGGCAGTTCTGAATAACAACACTTCATATTTGGTGAAAATGTGTAAAATGATGAAATACATCATTTCTGAAAGTTTGAAGTTGTTGTTTGCATGTGCACCATGTTAACAAAAGGAAAATTTGCACCGAGAATATTCAAAACTGTAGATTTTTTTTATTTAGAAAAAGGACAGCTACTTGTGATGTCACACGTATTATTTGATATTTTCATTTTGTAGCCACATAATAGTTCCAATAAATATCACACTATTTAAAAAAAACTTGTTTTTTTGCCAAATATTGCCACTCATCCTTTGGTATGGGTATATGAATATGAAGCCTTCCATACCACCTCAAGAGATTTTTTTGTTGTTGTTGAAAGATATAGAAGGGACCTTTATACTGCAATAAGTGTGACACAGTTTAAACAATGGCCCGTGGGCAGACTTTCTATTCCTACTATCACCTGATTACTCAGCATATTGAGCATTCACCTTTCCACTTTCTGCAGCTCTGTAGACAGGGTCCTTGAAAACTGATTCAGGTGCTTTATATATCATCAGCTACCTTTGCACCTTATCCTATTTTTAGAGGTTGTCTAGGATAATATTATTAATATGTTATATTTAGGGATATTTTTGAAGATGCAGTCTATAATCAAAGGGAAATTGGCATTACTTGAACACTGACTTCAGTACATTAAACTATTGCCATTGAAATCTCTTAATATATCATCTTTTTTTAATTTTCTACACCAATTACCATGCATGTTATGCAAACAATTTTTGCATATATGTGTACTGTGTGGAATTTGCATACCTGCATATTATCCCAATTGTTTCAGGGTTTTCCACAAAAGAGGGTGAAATTCAAAATCATTAGGGAGAAAGTATTTCTTACCTGCTCAAAAAAAGTTGGTTTATTGCATGATAATAGTAATTTCATGAACATGCTAAAAACGATTAGTGAATTAGAAACCCCTTCATTGATTATATTGTCTGCTGGAAGTTGACTGGCATGTCTACACCCTATTATATAAATTACTTTTATATTATTATGTTAATTCTAAAACTTAAGGTTTAACTCCCTCCATCCTAGTTTTGTACTTAGCTATATTTGATATTACTGATTATACAGATTTCATTTGGTTTTATGCATTTTTAACAATTTTTGCAATATTGGATTTCCTATGTTTGGGTTCTACTGCTGCTAATGAGGAATAAATTTCCGAAATGGCCATATAGCTCATTAAAATTATTGCAGTTGGAGTTAACATATGTGTTATGGCCTCATGTCCATTTACTTCATATCCTTTCATAAAACCCTAATAAGCAATTTGAACAAGAGGTTCTAAAAAGCCTGTATTGCTCACCTGGGCAATGGCTGACATAGACAGTCCAAATAATCTACATAACAAGAGGAAAGCTGTCAATGTGACAGCAAACCGGGTTTTCTTTTACATGGACAGTACATCTTACAGATGGGTTGACCCTGAATATTTAAAATGTACTTAGAATTTTCATATATTTTCAATGTTAAACCTTGTATCAAAGTAGCCTATTTCTGAAAGTTCAGCAACTTGGATTTTAATCAAAAATGAAAATTAAACTGTGCACACCTCTGATACAGGTACAAATGATCTGCATTATAAAAACTTTCTGTCTATTAAACTGCAGGAGATTTGTTTTGGACAAATGGGACACCCTATTGGTAAATATTTGACCTTAAAATGACTAAGTTCAATACTGGTAATTTTGGCATTATTCAACAAAAATCAAAATCAAAGTACCGTGCACACCTTAAATATATGTACATTGATCTGCAAATTAGAAACTTCCTATGTCCTATACTGTAGGAAATTTGCTCTGGACAAAAGGGGTACCCTATTGTTAATCATTTGACGTAAAAATGACCAAGTTCAACAACTGATATTTTTGACATAAGTTATCAAAAGTCAAAATCAAAGTACATTGCACACCTTTGATATATGTACAACTGATCTGCAAATTAAAAATTCCTATGTCTTATACTGTAAGAGACTTGCTCCGGACAAAGGGGGTACCCTATTGTTAAAAATTTGTCATAAAAATGACTAAGTTCAACAACTTATATTTTTGACGTAAATCATCAAAAATCAAAATCAAAGTACCATGCACACCTTTGATATATGTACAATTGATCTGCAAAATAAAAACTTCCTGTCTCAAATACTGTAGGAGATTTGCTCCGGACAAAAGGGGTACCCTATTGTTAAAAATTTGACCTAAAAATGACTAAGTTCAACAACTGATATTTTTCACATAAATTACCAAAAATCAAAATAAAAAAAACATGCACATCTTGGATAAATGTTCAATTGATCTGCAAAATAAAAACTTTCTGTCTCAAATACTGTAGGAGATTTGCTCCGGACAAATGATGTACCAATTTGGCAGCCGCCTGCCCGCCGCCTGCCCGCCATTTTCACCAATTTAATAACTGGATTTTTCCCGATGGAAAACCCGGTTAAAAAATGCATGGGTGTTTCACGGAACACATGTGTCACCTGCACTATATATATTTAAGAATTCTTGTGTTCAAAATAGAATAACAAAGTCCAAGTTGCACATCTAAATTATATACTGAAGCATGCATTCCTCCGAGTTTGATAGAAAATTACAGGGCCATTTATTAGTTGAGGATAATGGAGGCATATCCTTAGACTCCAATAAACTAAAATGACAAAATCCAAAAACAGCCTGAAATCTGGAAAAAACAAAATTAAAGAAAAACAAAATGCATGGTGCAATCTTCAACATATACTAAAGCATTCCTGCAAGTTTGGTTGAAAAGTGCCAAGCGGTTTAGGAGGAGTTGCGGATAATGGAGACGTACCCTAAAGACTCCAGTAAGCTAAAATGACAAAGTCCAAAAACAAAATTAAAGAAAAAAAAATGCATGGTGCACATCTTTAACATATACTGAGCATTCCTGCAAGTTTGGATGAAAAGTGCCAAGCGGTTTAGGAGGAGATGCGGATAATGCTTAAATTTTTTTTAGCCATTGAGACGGACAGACAGATGGACGCAAGACGACGGATAGTGACCCCTATGTGTCGATCCTGCACTAGGTGCAGGCGACACAATAAATGGCCTTTTTTTCAAGTATGTTGGTAGACATTGGTGTTCACAGTTGAACTATATTTCCTGATAGCAACCATTTGTATATGATGAAAACTTAATGGTCTCCTTTTTTGAAGGGGACCAACTAAGGACTATTATGAAAAACTTTGGTCTATTAGTTTCAGAGTAGAAGATCTGCAAGTGTTTTCCCATAAGGTCAAATGTTAAACAAGTTCCCCACTGCTGCCTATCTAGGATGAGGTGCAGACTTGACAAACTTTTAAAGAGGATTATCTACTGCTGAAAGATGCAAAAAAAAGCAAGTTTTGGGTCTCAATTTCCCTTGACTTCAGGTTTGGAACTTGTATTTTTGGCAAATACCCTTCTTTATCATGATTTATCCTTTTCAAAAATGTATATTTTTTCTGCCCCTCAAGCCATACTTTAAATCCATGCCTACAGCCAGTAATTCCTTACCCTACACCTAGGAGACAAACTAAAAATAATTGAAACACACATGAAAAGTACATTTATTCTTGTTTTAGTGATCAAGTTATACAAATCATATCCTTGATCAAAGCATCAATGCATACACATGTCCGACTGATGTATAGAATTTCACAAAGAACACCTGTTCTGAGATATCAATGAAGATCCATCACATTAATGTTGTTACTTGTTATTTGGAGAAATACAACATTTTTTACAGAAATGTCAGGTTGCTAACTGCTCTTTTAGTAACTTCAATAGAAAACTGCCTACATCTTCATCCTAAAAAACAAGCAAAACAAAAATTAAACATAAGTGATTTAGTAAGGTTTATTCCATTTTTCATCAATATTGAAGGGTTTTTCAAACTTATACAGATTACTGGCTCAGACAGATTCATCAAATCCTACAATTCTGAAATGAAGAACACAAAAGGATAGATAATATACCTGTGGACAAAAATGTATGGTGTAAAAATAACATATATGTAATAAAAGCGATCAATATTTTAATACAGAAGAAATTAAAAATTCAAATTTTGACATTCAATTCTTTTGAATGTTTTTTATTCATATGCAGCATAAAATTTGTTGCTACACTTCAGAATTATCACTAAAGAACACACTAAAGGAATCCCATCAATGTAAATGTGTGTTGTCAAAATGTGCAAAAAATACAGATGCAACTGTTTGGTGGAAATCTTCTCTTTACAGAAAAAGAGAAATAGATGGACAAACAGACAAGTGACTAAGGATTTCACATAAAAACCTCTCCATATTTGAAGGGGTTTGGTTATAAATCATTGGTCAAAGACTCATTTTTCTGTGGTAAGATGTCAGACTTTTCTGCATGTTTGGCTAGACAAGTTTCCAGTTTATTAAAAGGATCAATAAGAAAATTTCACTGTTTAAATCTTACAAGTATGGAACACCATGTGGAACATGAAGGCATCATGTCATTAGTTTTTATTCCTTACATGATGGGACCATGAGACAAGTGCAGATTTGGAATCTTCATCACCAGATACTTGGACTAACACAGAATCAGATTATTTCTTACCTGGTGAGACCATGAGACAAGTGCAGATTTGGAATCCTCGTCACCAGATACTTGTACTAACACAGAGTCAGAAATACTGATGGATCCATCTGAGGAGTAACTTACTGGAAAGTCTTTCAGATTGCTGAAATAAACAAGATGTGTTTTGTGAAACACTTATGCCCCTGGGGTAGAAGTATAGAAGAAACTTTGAACAATGAATGTCCTTCTGACAAAATAATTTGTAGAAATAAATTCTGGTAAAGTTTAATCACATTAAATGATGATTGCAATTGGATGCAAACACAGAAGTCACCCAAATGAACCATTCCAATCTTTATCCAAGCATTATTAAGAAAACAATTTTCAACCCCCCCCTTTTTGGAACATTTACAGCCAACTCATGGTTTTCTGTCTATCAGTATTATCAGTACTTTGATTACACCAGGGATCATCAATACTGGTTCCCCAAAAGTGGAGGAATACACAGAAGAAAAGAAATGAAATAATAGATATTTTTAGTAACATCCCTCATCATTGATATATATAATATGTATATAGTACCTGTAAAAACGAAAGTGCATAAATGAAGAAAATATGCTGAATGGTTTACAAAAAAAATTCTATAGAAATCAAGAAACATTTCATCATAAATGAGTTTAATTTCTATATATATAAATATAAAATAAAACAAAATATAATTTCATTTTTTTTGGTTAAGTTTTACTTGACAGTCACATGCCAAGGTCAAGGTCACAAGTCAAATATTCTGGTTCCAATGAAAGGTCTCCCCACAAGAAATACACATGCAAGCTATGAAAGAACTATCACTTACCATTCAAAAGATATGCTCAATGTTAAAGTTTTTATGCTGTTGTTCACAGCCCAAGGTCAAGGTCACAAGGTCAACTATTCTGGTACTGAATTAAAAGGTCTTGCCACAAGGAATCCACATGCAAAATATGAAAGCCATATCACTTACCATTCAAAAGATATACCCAATGTTAAAGTTTACGATTTTTTCAAAAAGTCCATCACATGTCAAGGTCAAGGTTACGAGGTCCAAAATTTTGGTATTGTTTGAAAGGTCTTGCCACAAGTATTACACATGCAAAATATGAGAGCCCTATTACTTACCATTCAAAAGATATACTCAATGTTAGTGTTTTTATGCTGTTGTTCACAGCCCAAGGTCAAGGTCACAAGGTCAACTATTCTGGTACCAATTAAAAGGTCTTGCCACAAGGAATGCACATGCAAAATATGAAAGCCATATCACTTACCATTCAAAAGATATACCCAATGATAAAGTTTACTATTTTTTTCAAAAAGTCCATCACATGTCAAGGTCAAGGTCATGAGGTCCAAAATTTTGGTATTGTTTGAAAGGTCTTGCCACAAGGAATACACATGCAAAATATGAAAGCCCTATTACTTACCATTCAAAAGATATGCTCAATGTTAAAGTTTTTATGCTGTTGTTCTCAGCCCAAGGTCAAGGTCACAAGGTCAACTACTCTGGAACCAATTAAAAGGTCTTGCTACAAGGAATGCACATGCAAAATATGAAAGCCATATCACTTACCATTCAAAAGATATACCCAATGATAACGTTTACTATTTTTTTCAAAAAATCCATCACATGTCAAGGTCAAGGTCATGAGGTCCAAAATTTTGGTATCGTTTGAAAGGTCTTGCCACAAGGAATACACATGCAAAATATGAAAGCCCTATTACTTACCATTCAAAAGATATGCTCAATGTTAAAGTTTTTATGCTGTTGTTCACAGCCCAAGGTCAAGGTCACAAGGTCAACTACTCTGGTACCAATTAAAAGGTCTTGCTACAAGGAATGCACATGCAAAATATGAAAGCCATATCACTTACCATTCAAAAGATATACCCAATGATAATGTTTACTATTTTTTTCAAAAAATCCATCACATGTCTAGGTCAAGGTCATGAGGTCCAAAATTTTGGTATCGTTTGAAAGGTCTTGCCACAAGGAATACACATGCAAAATATGAGAGCCCTATCATTTACCATTCAAAAGATATACCCAATGTTTAAGTTTTTTGTGGACAAACAGACAAACAAGTAGACAGACAGACCAAAAACTATATGCCCCCTGAAACTTTGTTTCACAGGGGCATAAAAAATAAATCATAAGGTTGTATCTTAAAAAGCCATGTATTATACGCATTTGTGTATAATCCACAGGGCCTTTTTAACCTTAAAACCCAGGGAAAAAAACTTTTAGAATGTTTAATACCGTTGGACCTTGATCATCAAAGTCTACATGGAGATCGGTAGGCGCAATATGGGACAACATATCATATTTACATAAAAATTTGAAGTGGCCGTGATTTGTTGTTGCTGAGAAAAGTGTTGTGAAACAATTAACATGACTAACACCTTATTTTTGTTTATGTTCAAATTTGTTATTTTTTAGTCTACAAAATCATTTTATAAAAAAATATGACTAATGCAGAATCTTAGTTAGGCCATAATAATCAAGATTTGTATGTGAAATACTGCATATGCTCCAAGCAAAGGCAAGTTCTGACCTCTGTAATCATGACCTTTTGCCTAACCTATTTTTTTCTGAACTTATACACTTGTCAAGTATGAAAAGACTACATTACTTAGTTCAAAAGTTATTGAACAAATTAAAAGTTTTGAATGTGTGGACAACAATTCTCACAATTTCTTTTCAATGGACAATATCTGTTTCTACTTTGTATAAAATTTGAATATCAAAAGCTTCTGCAAATAAAGCACTTAAGGCAGTGTGCTTGCATTCTGTGCATAAAATGAAGACATGTAACTGTTGTACAATTTGTATTAGTGCACATGTGATCATGATTCACAATGCATGTATTACAAATTGATGTTATGATTGATGTTTCAAGACGAAGCTTTATTCACAGTTACACTGCATGTGCTGACTCCTTTGGCTTATCAATGGACTGATTCAGAAATGCAACGGCATTACGGGATTGTCATTGTTCTGAACGTTTGTGATTGGTTCAAACGTATTTTACGAGTACGCTGAGATTGCGCAACGTCATTTACGAGGACGGAAGTTGAATTTCTGAATCGGTCCATTATGTCAATCAATTATTTCACTTCTATTTTGATCATGAGGTTTAATAAACCATAACAGATTATACTGTCCACACTCTGCTACATATACATGTAATTTTCCATAATAACTTCTTTAAACCTTATACTAAACTATTAATAAATTGTGAGTCTTCCATGGTAGAGGTGTGTCGCCTGCTCTGCTATTGTCAAAATCACAAATTTCTGTAAGTTGTTAAAAAGGATGTAGAAGTCTGACAGACCTGAATTGAATAAGCACAATAGGTAGCCCCATACTGATGTCACATACAAAATTTCAAGTGGCTGTGATTTGTAGTTGCTGAGGAAAATGTTACAAATATTTTTACTATTGACGTACAGTATGAAGAAAAATATTTCAAGTTGGTGGACAAGAAGTAGAAGTCTGACAGACCTGAATTGAATAAGAACAATAGGTAGCCCATACTGACGTCACATACAAAATTTCAAGTGGCTGTGATTTGTAGTTGCTGAGGAAAATGTTACAAATATTTTTACTATTGACGTACAGTATGTATAAAAATATTTCAAGTTGGTGGACAAGAAGTAGAAGTCTGACAGACCTGAATTGAATAAGAACAATAAGTAACCCTGTACTGAAGATACATACAAATTTCAAGTGGCTGTGATTTGTAGTTGCTGAGAAAAATGTTACGAATTTTTTTACTATTGACAATGTAGAAAAATATTCAAAGTTTGTAAACAGGAAGTAGATGTCTGACAGAACTGAATTCGATAAGTGCAATAAGGAACCCCATACTTAAGTCACATATAAAATTTCAAGTGGCTGTGTTTTGTAGTTGCTGAGAAAAATGTTACCAAAATTTTTACTATTGACAGTATGTGGGAAAAATATTCCAGTCGGTAAAGAGGAAGTAGATGTCCTGCACACCTGAATTCAATAAGCGCAATAGGGGAACCCCATACTGAAGTCACATACAAAATTTCAAATGGCTGTTATTTGTAATTGCTGAGAAAAATGTTAACAAAATTTTTACTACTGACAGTATGTGGAAAAATATTCCAGTCAGTAAACAGGAAGTAGATGTCCTGCAGACCTGAATTCAATAAGTGCAATAGGGGAACCGCATACTGAAGCCACATACAAAATTTCAAGTGGCTGTGATTTGTAGTTGGTGAGAAAAGTGTTGAGAAAAAGTGGGACAGACAAAGACAACAACAACGCCAACGATGACGCAAGATGTCTAAAGTGATCCCTATGTCAGCCCACTCATAGTGTGCAGGCGACACAAAAATGTAATAATTGCATTATATTATATACCTTTTAACAAGTTGATATATTCTATCAGCGACCTGTGTAGTAGGGCCTTCCTCATCTAGTATAACTGTCGAGGTAAACCTGAGATTGTGTTCCTCTAAACCTAACTCCTTTAATGCTTGTCCTGGCTCTATTAGTTGTAGTTTCTGGAAAAAAAATGTATCAAATTCTAAAGAAGGTATATAAATATGAGATCGGCTTTGGAAAAAATGTTTACGGACACATGGAAGGACAGACAAGGTAATGACAGTATATCCTTTTACTTAATGCAGGAACATGATTAAGCAAAAACATTAATAAGATGGTGATTACTTCATCTCCATATTGAAACCAAAGCAACAGCAAGGGCTAAAATATAGGCATAAAATAACTCCCTGTCTTAAAGCATAAATATATTGATCTTTTCCATGTACTATTTTCATTCAAATGGGACAAACATTGCAAGTAAAAATAATGCTACCTATATATATATGTTATTCTTTTTTACAGCTATTTTGAAGAGAAGGCCATTTGTGAGATCATTTAAAAGTTGATTCTCAGGTTGTCCGTAGTAATGTCCTTTTATAAATTTCAATAAAAAATTGATTATTTTATTTTCCATAATAATTGATCATTATTTTCTAGCATTGATTATCAAAATTCCAGATTAAAAACATTTCTTTTCCAACCTCAGCATATATTTACAAACAATGTCTCTGAAACGTTTGTAAGTAACACTGTAGGACTTAATATAAAAGTGTCTTTGACAGTGATTCGCCATGGTCATCATGGTGGCATCAAATGTTGGATGGAAATACATCAATTTTAGGCAAAAACATGTGATATTTGTAAGCTTAGTAAGTTGAAAAATGTCAGATTATTTCATATGCAACATTTTAAAATTATTTTATAAAAATCATAGCGTTGGGTGGAACAGTGAATTGTTTCCCTATTTCCGGACGAAATGTTCCATGTTAAAATAATTGTGCAGCCTGGACAAATCAAATTCTATGAAAATATAATCATACATTTATACAATCAAATTCTACCTGTGTAGGAAATTTTCATAAGCAAGATTTTTTTTATTATTTAGAGATGTTAATAAAACAGTTATTTCATGCCCTAGTTCAGGAAATAGCCCTAGTTCAGGAAATAGCACAACTATTGTCCCTCGATGATGAAAATGACTAGCGAACTGTTCCCTTCAGCCTTTGGCCTAATGGCAACAGTTAAAAAGTAATTTCCATCACCTCAGGGCAATAGTTATTGCTGCACCCTTCAAAGGCTTGAAATAACTGTACACTTACTGTTCCTCTCATTACCAGGGCACCATGGAATATTTTCTGTTTCTTTGGATCAGGAAGGGAAACTCCTACAATATCAAATGAAACTTGTAAACTGGATTGTATGCAGAATTAAACATTTGATGATATCTACAATAGAATTTTCTTATTTGTTTTTTTTTCTCACTATTATACTGCCAGGGATGATTTTAAATGACGTGACAAAATGTCTTAAAAAGATGAATTAGAGGGGATTTATTCTTACTGTTTCTACAAGGTCAGACAATGCCCAGAAGGTTCTGAATTTTTTTTGCATTGATTAAATAGAAAGAAACTTTTATACTAGAAGGGGCACCTGCCAGATCCAAATAATTTACAAGTGTACAATATAAGGTATGTTTTTTGGAAATTTTTTATTGTATGATATTTGTAATTGAGCATCTGAATTACAAATATTGAAAAGTTCATTTTTTTTCTCTAAATGTTGTTTGTGATTTTTTTCTTTGTATAGTGGAACCTGACTCAATGTAGCACCTTAAGAGAACATCTAAAAGGAACATCATATTGCTAAAAATTTAGGGGAAAATATTACAAGAAAACCTTAAAAGAAAACGTAAAATATTTAATACAGGAGTATGTCTTTTAATACTGTGTGGAGTTGGTAACAATTCTCCATGTTTGAGATGTATGCTCTTTATTTTTCTTAGCTATAGTGTGTACACTTTTGGGTCATTTAAACCTGGAGATGGGATATTGTCTCCTTGATATTTACCCCACTTCTAGTACTGCTGATGATGAATTAATTTCCGAAATGGCCATACAGCTCATTTAAATTAATTGCAGTTGGAGTTAACATATGTGTTTTGGTCTCATGTTCATTTACTCCATATCCTTTCATATAATATTTGAGGGAACTCTTTAATGCATCACTTTAATGAAACACCAATGGAATGGAACATCTATTAATAGAACACCTTAAAGGAAGAGTTTTGTTTGGATTACTGTTTTTGATCAGTTGTCTGTTTTACTTAGATCAGAAGAAATATTGACATATTGGGATTTTCATAGATATTTGAGTTAAGGTTCCTCATTTATTCAGGAATAGGTGCACCAAAATTACACAGAATTATTTCTGGAGACCCTTGTGCTTGTGTAGATATACATTTTTCTTAACACTTACCTGACTTTGAAGCCTCCCTTTTTAACAAATTGATTGAAACATCAACAGATATATTGTGTTTTGTCTGTATCACCTGTGTTTCTCCATTGGCTGGTTTAAAACAATCAATACCTATTACAGAGTAAACACAAACAAGGTCAGCATGTATCTACATACTTTTCTAATTAAAATATTTTAGACATCAGTTTGAGTACTTTGATTAAATAACAGTTACTGCATTATATGTGACTCATGAAAATTGAATATTCAATTCATGCTAAACATTACATAAAATTGTCATGTTTTCATTAAGAGTATTGTGGAATTAAAGTAAAACGTTGATGGTTAAAACTGCAACAACTTGAATGCCGTGGATGCCTCAACCCATTTTTGTGGTACCCATGTTCAAGTTTAAACATAGTTCAACCTCGATATCTCAAACACCCTTATGGATCAAACTATTTTCATTGATCTGTCAGTGTTCAAGCCCTTGAAGTTCTACTGTACTTTTATTTGTTGGGTTCTGTTTTGAGGGGATTTCATGGTGAAATTTAAAACCCAACTACATGTAAATACCAATTTTCACTAACCATACAGTGGAAATTTCTCAAACCATGACCACAGATTTCTTGCAAAAACAGGAAAATTGAAACTCACAAATAAAAGACATTTCACAGTATTTGAGAATGATTGCGTTTACTGATATCATCATTGGCTATGTTCTGAGGAATGTAACTTACAATATCTTTTTCATCAGTCAAGTAACTGAAACTTCTTTTATTTTTTGTTTTTCATTTCAGAAAGTCAAACTTCTCGTTTCTGTAAAAACTGTTCATATCAAACTGGGTTATTATTTTTGATTTGATGAAGTCTTTCTGTAATAGTATTCAACATAAAACCTATACATACCAAACTGGGTCTGGATTTTTGATTTGAGGAAGTCCATCTTCTCGGCTTCTCCATGTACTAACATTACATTTTTTGGTTCACACCATGAGATGAGCTGCATTATTCCCTTAGCATCAGCATGAGCACTGAAGGACATGTACTGAACACTTAGTTTGACTTCTAACTAAAAATATAGACATGCATTGAACACTTTGACTTCTAACTACAAAAATACAATACATCAAGATAAATGTCTGTCAGATCTTGAACAGTCACTGATAATTTTTCTTGCCACACAAGCAAATGGGGAAATGGCCAACTGGAAGCAAAATACTGCTATTCAATATATAAGAATAGTAATGGACAATTCAAGACCATCAATCACAGACATCCCCTAAATAGAGGAAGAAAACAATCCCTGTAAACATAAAATGCTTTTTATACCTGCAAACCTCCAAGAGTACTGTGGTGGGTCACGACCTAACATTGTGCATTCAAATGTTGGGTCATTTTCTGCCTCGCTTTAAACTCATATTTTGAAAGCCCAATTTGTCTTTTTCTTTCAGTGTAAATCTCACTTGAACTACCACCAGACCCAATTTCAATAATAAACTGTATTATCTGTATTAAGTGCCACATCTATATTTCTTGGCAAAAATACTAATTTCAATACAATGTAGTCATAACCCAAAATTTACATGCAGTTTTGTAATGCTATAATTTATTAGAAAAAATATCCTTAATTGAATGGATTCTGCCACTTTAATGTTCATTTAATATCACTAATTATATTCATTGTAATATCTATTAGTATCACAATGATCGACTTTAAATTAAAAATCAGTGGGGGGATTTCCTAACTATTTCAGTTGTTCAATTATAAATGGGCATTTTCATTAGTCAGGAAATATTTACAGTATTTTTTGGACTAAAGGTTGATGGGGACGATAGGTGGAATTGCTCCTTTTGGGGCAAAAATTTGTTTCTGTTCTTAGATAGGTCAATTGGCACATAGGTCGAAGGACGACTGACGGTCACCAAGCGTAAGTATTGGTAAGTATAAGCATTTTTTCCATTGTTTATTAGATATGCTCAAGTGTTGTTTTGTAACTCTCTGACCAGACTAGAGAGTTTTGAAATTTAAATCAAACATTTTAAACAAATGTAGTAGTTTTGTTCTGATTCCCCCTAAAAGTTAAATAAGAAAATGTATAGGTTAGAATAGAGAGTAGTCTAACTGTATTGGTGAATAGGTACATGGAGTTCCAATACATTTTTAGTGGGTTTTCCATCTTTTCGTAAGCCAGGATCAACTCCGGGTCAGGTTTTGTAGGACGGTATCTCTGATTTTGAAGTTATTCCCCTTTGCTTCTTACAGCATAGCTAGTATGGAATAAATAAGACTAACATGTAAGTCAAATGAAAGGAATCTTAATAAAAATTCACTGAGGGCTCAAAATAACCTCATGTTTTATTTTTCTGAGTTCTTTTTTAACCCATCAAAATTTCATTCTTTGCTTTTTGGTCAGGTATTCTTCATATGGCAAAAAATTTTGAAAATGTTGATTTCCTTTCAGTTATACCGTCCAAGAAGGGAGATAACTCCTACAAAAATAGCTAAATTACTGTGATGGTCCTGGCTTACGAAATGGGGTATTAATTGATCATCAGTGAATTTGGTATTAACGATGATAAATTATAAAATTTATGACAATTCCCATAACAAGTTTTATCACAGTTGCTTATTCAACATCATCACATGTTCAATTTATCTGTTGGTTATCATGTGATTTACACTTCAAATTTGCTAGTCTTTATAATAAAAAATAAAGGGCTATGCCGAGCGCAGCATGATACGACCGCAGCATGCCGACCACTGAAATTTTTAAAGTGAATGTGGACACAGTAAAGAGCTTGACACAATAATTAGATGGACACAAAAAGAAGCTAAACACAGTTATTAGCTAGAAACAAAATAGGGAAAAAATCAACCCTTTTGATTTCTTACTGATAAAAAACCCTAAGAGCTATGCAAAATATGTACTATCAACTAAAACTTTACAGACATAGAAATTTAAAGAAAAAAATCCCATTGAAATCTGATGAAAAATAAAGATATGACATATTTAGAAAAAATGCAATTTTGGCCCCTTTGACCCCTTGTAGCTCGGAAACAGAAAGAGCTACACAAAATCCGTTGAAATACTACTGAAAGCTTAGATCAAGAGGAATCCAAAGAAAAAAAAATCACATCGAAATCCAATGAAAAATAAAGATTTGACATATTCAGAAAAATTGCATTTTTGGCCCCTTTGACCCCTTGTAGCTCGGAAACGGTAAGACCTACAAAAAATCCGTTGGCATACCACTGAAAGCTTAGATCAAGAGGAATCAAAAGAAAAAAATCCGATCGAATTCCAATGAAAAATAAAGATTTGACATATTTAGAAAAATTGCATTTTTTGCCCCTTTGACCCCTTGTAGCTTGGAAACGGTAAGACCTACACAAAATCTGTTGGCATACTACTGAAAGCTTAGATCAAGAGGAATCCAAAGAAAAAAATCCCATCGAAATCCGATGAAAAATAAAAATTCTACATAATCTGCAAATTCGCAATTTTGGCCCCGTTCGGCCCCTCATAGCTGGGAAAGGAAACAAGTTATCAAAAATCTAATAGCTGAGCGCCATATTAATTTTTCACAAGGAATCCATTGAAAAAAACTGCATCAAAATCGGACTAAAAATAAAAAATTTATTTTTTTGAGATTTGCCCCTGTTGGGCCCCATTTATCTCGTGAGCGGTACATGCTACGTGAAATCCGTTGGCATACTACAGATTGGAAATTTCCTCAGGAGCACACTGAAACAAACCCATCACAGTCGAACAGCAAACCCACGATTTGACCGTTACAGCTACTGTTTGTAAAACCACGAGGTCAAGGGAAGATAATCACAAAAATGTCAATAGGTGGCGCTTTATGAAAGCCTGCAAAATTTTTCCATTCATACGGTTGTCAGATAATCGTAAAATATTATATTAAATAGATGAAAATATGATAAAAACATGATTTCCTTATTATATTTATATATTTTTTGCATTGACTGGTTATGTGAAACACACAACAACGGCTAATATTAGCCAAAAACGAGTATCGAATCGTGCATTCCAAAATGTGTAAAAACACGAGGTTCGGTTTGTTTACATTTTTCGCCCAATGAAAAAGCTGACAGAATTCTATATTAGGGCATAAAATTGAATATGCATTAGTGATATAGCACCCTCAGCCAATAAGAAAGGCCGTCTTAGCTGGATATTACGTCACCCTAAACAGTAAACATTTATGAAAGGAAGTTCTGCGAGGCATGTGTCTTTGCAATTTTAACTTTATTCTTGTGTAAAATGGCATGTTTTTGCAAGAAGTTGTCTTCATACCGTTCGTGGAGTGTGCTTAGGTTGGCCTGCTGTAATATTTAGTGATATTTAGCATTGCAAACTGGAAGGTAATAAAAAGTTGTGTTTGTTTACATAAATTTACGACCCCCCTTTTCTTTTCGACGCATTGCATATGTTTTTTTCTCATTTCCTGTTTTTATCGTAAGCGATTGTATACACACCTAATATGCTGATTAATATAAATTAAATAGTTTAAAAAGATATATCCAGAATCCACGGTTATACCTGAATTTTCCCCCTTTAAAGTGTACCAGGTATTGAATTACACAACATGTAAACTATTATCAGCTGATTATGTGACAACACACAACATTAAGTGTCAGCAGGCTAATTATATTATCATTGCATTTATCACATTTAATTTCGGTAAAAACTTCATGCATTAGTAGAACCATAAAGGATCAAGTAATGCACTCAATACAAACTGGCAAGGCCTTTGATCCCCATGAGAATCCCCCTCCCCCCCCCCAGCTTGTTCAATATACTGGTGATGTGAGCAGCTTTATTATTTGAAGTTTAATGTTTTGTTCAACCAGGGTTTTTTTCTAAATATATTATCAATTCAACATTGTTACTATGGACATAGACATTTTAGGAGGAATTTTTTGTAGGCCACATCAGACACAAACATTTTGATTTGGAAGGGACTTGAATTTCCGCGCGGATCAAAAATTTGTATTAGAATTTTTCGCCCTATAATTTTTTTCCTGTAGGAACAACACAATCACAAATTTATTTTGAATTTTTCTTGCATGTGTGGACAATATGTGCCATATTGTTTTTTTTCCTTTTCTTTAATTCAGATAATAGTATGTTACTGTATGGCTGTAATCACTTTATGATGTTAAATGCAAGAACAAAAAAATTATATAAATTTGGGAGGAATGAACTTTCAAAGAATTATGGCTACTCATTTGAATCTAAGTGTTTACAATGTTTATTCGACTGCGTTGAATACCACAATGTCGCAGCAAAAATACAATTTGATCATTTTCTTTTATAACTTGTAGTAAACATGAGTTTATGCATAGATGTATTATTATCAATTGCCTAATTGGCATATTTTGAATTGAATTTAAAAGTTTGTTTTTCCCAAGCTTGACTTACATCAAAGACATGTATGAGTACAAACATAATTCAAATTGGGTTTGGGTTTTTTTTATTCAGCCTAACTAATTAAAGAGAAAATTGGAAATACATGTATAAGTGATGAATAGACATGGTACAAAATTGCTGGAATGTTTACATTTGACTCTACAAAAGAATTAAACTATTACATCCGAGCTCGAAGTATGCATTGGTAATTTAATATATGTACATAATAAAGGTTTTCATGATAATCAGTACTCAGGCAGTTCTCTTGTTATTATAAGCAAAGTGCAGAAGTATTGCACAATGAAAAATTAAAAAACAAATTTAAGAATTAATCAGAGATACTCTAGTAAGTTGTTTGTAACATTTACATATTTTTACTTTACTTGGAATTTAAACTTTATATCTTCACTGAAGTGACAAGTTTCTTGTCAGATTTATTCAACTGAAATTAACCTGATTTTTTTAATATTAAATTTTTGTTTTGATTTTTTTTAAAAATTTTATTTTATTTCATATGTTAGAAATTATTTCAGTGCTGTTCATTATTTATCACAAGAAGAGATATTTTCTTTGTGAAAATATTAAATGACTCAAGAGTGTTCCATCAATAAAAGCAGAGTTGTAGATTGANTAGAATACAATTTTTCTGGACAAAATTTGTTGTTCTCATGGTTTTGATAAATAATCATATGTTTTTGATAGTACACAGCACCTATAATAGAGTTTGTATACCCAGCAGTGTGATTTTTTTAAATGTCTCATCTTTAGTTTCGATTTTATTTTTAGAATACACTTACATTGTCAATAATCTAGAGTTATCTTCCCTGATCGGCAATTTTTCACTACAAAAAGGTGACAGAATCCTATATTAACGAAAAAAAACATATACAAGGAAAATATTTCGATCAAGAAATGGGTAACACATCACCGTGTGACGTCTTTTTTTATCACTCTTCATAGAACTAATTATATTTGCATTTTTCTAAAGTGCTACGGCGAATTCCAGCGAGGGGTCACCTGGTAAAACGTTAAATATTTAATAATTGTCTGCATGTTTTACAAGAATTGAAGAAAGAAATAGCGAGAGAAATAATCAAAGACAATACAAATCACGGCGTTATGATTACATAGAATATGTATTTAAACGAGGTCTTTCTTCTACAGTGTTTACGAATGATGAAAATGTCGACATTTTCAAAATATTGTCACGTGACCATGGTTTTACCAGAGACGCCATTCTCGAGTTTGCTTTTCGACTGCATCAAAATCCAATTATTAATAAAGATTCTACAGTCAAAAATGTGACAAGATTGCTACGCGTAGCTATGTCCCCCGCCGCCGCAGAAAAGTCAATAAAGTCCCATTTCTCATCTAAAATTTTGAGAATCAAAATGGCGGCAGGATATGATCAACTGCATTACGTGGCAAATAGCTAAGCAAAATTTCAGCAAAATCCCTTAACAGGAGTATAAAGAGCGGGATAACGAGATGTGTCCAGAAAGTCTCCCTATGTTATAGTATGCATAAAGTCGATAAAGTCCAATAACTCCCTTATAATTTGTTGAATCAAAATGGCGATGTGATATGACCTATTACATATAACGACTAACAATCCTGTATAATTAGTATGAATTCGAACTAACAGTTTCTGAGGAGTTGCGTCCACAAGATTTGCCATTGTATAACAATGTGGAAATAATCAAAGTCCCATAACTCCCACAAAATTTGACGAATTAAAATGGCGATATGACATGATCTAGTACTAATGGTGACTAACAATCCTGTAAAATTTGAATGAATTCTGAACAGCCGTTTCTAAGGAGTTGCGTCCACAACATTTGCCATTGCATAACAATCAAAGTCCCATAACTCCAACAAAATTTGACGAATCAAAATGGCGGTGCCATATGATCTAGTACATATAGTGACTAATAATCCTACAAAATTTGAACAAAATGCAATACACGGTTTCCAAGGAGTTGCGTCCACAAGATCTCCATTTGTATAGTATTGCTAAAAATCATCAAAGTCCCATAACTCCTATAAAAATTGACGAATCAAAATGGCGGTGCGATATGATCTAGTACATATAGTGACTAACAATCCTACAAAATTTGAACATAATCCAATACACGGTTTCCGAGGAGTTGCGTCCACAAGAAAGTGTGACAGACAGACGGACGGACGGACACAGACCATTACTATGTCCCACCGTCGCGGTGCGGCGGGGGACAAAAATACCCAATTTCACCCCTTTTTGGCCCCTTTTTCTAAAACGGGCGGGGCCATCAACTCAAAATTAAAACCTCTGTTTATGTGGTGCCAAGATACATCATACTAAAATTTCATAATGATCCGTCCACTAGAAGCAAAGTTATGCTGTCCACAGACGCCGACGACGCCAACACCATACCAATATACGACCGCAAAATTTTAGCAGTCGTATAAAAATGAAAGGATATGGAGTGAATATGCATGTGACAAAAACGTAGATGATACATAAACTAGAGCCTGTATCGCTCACCTGGCGACTGGTTTTATTCATTTACACCAACAGACCACCCATTCATACTGTAAATCAGTTCACCAGATGTTACATTTTCATTCTTAGATGAGGTACAAACTAAAAATCACAAACTTTGGAAGGGATCACCCAAAGACAATTGTAATCAAGTTTGGTTCCAATTGGCTCAGTAGGTTCAGAGGAGAAGACATTTGAATGCATTTCCCATAGAGTCTCTATGTTAATTTATGTTCCCTGCTGGTGGCCATCTTGAATGAGGTATGAACATAAAAATCACAAACTTTGAAGGGAAACATCTAAAGACTATTGTAACCAAGTTTGGTTCCAATTGGTTCAGTGGGTTCAGCGGAGAAGACATTTGAATGCATTTCCCATAGGATCCCTATGTTAAACTGTGCTCCACGCTGGCAGCCATCTTGGATGAGGTACAAACGTAAAAATCACAAACTTTAAAGGGGACCACCCAAGGACTATTGTGACCAATTTTGGTTCAGTTTGACTTGGTAGTTTCAGAGAAGATCTTTGAACATATTTCCCATAGGGTCCTATGTTAAACTATGTCCCATGCTGGCGACCATCTTGGATGAAGTACGAACATAAAAATCATAACGTTAAAGGGGGACAATCCAAAACTACTGTGACAAAATTTGGTCCCCATTGGCTCAGTGGTTTCAGAGCAGAAGATCTTTGAATGCAATTCCCATAGGGTCCTATGTTAAACTATCTGCCATCTTGGATGGGATGTGAACTGCTGGACATATGTAGAAGTTGTAGTTCTGGAAAACCTCAACACTTTTGCAATTCCCATTCAACCTTTATCTCAAACAGTTTTTGAAATGAAAGTAAAAACATTAAAAAATTGTGAAAATTCAAAGAAAAAGCGGCAATAACTCCTATGTGGGTTGTAAGATTTTCTTCAAAATTGCAGGACATGTAGATCTTACTATACTGACCATTTTTGTTATATAAACTTCACTTCTATCTTCTACCATTTTCAATATATAAGACTAAAAGTAACGAAAAACTGAAATTTTTACGGAAAAGGGGCAATAACTCCAAGACGGGTAAACAGATATTCTTCAAAATTGCAGGGCAGGTAGATCTCATCATGCTGATCATTTTTACCTCGTCAGAAGTTTGATATCTGTAATTGTGTTTGAGAAATTTGCAAAAAACGGCAATTTACCCCTATGTTCTATTTTTAGTAACAGCAGCCATGTTGTTTGGTCTACAGTCATAAAAATCATAAACTTGAAAGAGAATACCCTGTTGATGATTCAGGCTAAGTTTGGTTAGTATTGGACCAGTAGTTTCAGAGGAGAAGATCTTTGAATAAAAGTTAATGGACGGATGGACGACAGACGGATGGACGACAGACGGATGGACGGACGGACGCCTTTGGCCAGGTGAGCTAAAAAAAGGCTTTTATTCCTATTTACATCTTGATGTCCCCTGTGGGTCTTCAACCAGAGGTGAACAATATTCACCCCTCAAGTGTTTTTTTTTCCAGAAAAATGCAATGCCCCCAATTTATGCATATGCAGGTATAATGCTTACATATGGCTGTTTTGGTATTATAAGTTTTAGAAAAACCAACACATACCAATTTCTATTTATCAGCAAGGGATAAGATTCAAATATGTCAATATATACACATGTAAATGGTGTACAGATATACCATAACCATGGTAACTTACAGTCTGTTTATTTTCCATCTCCAGACGTCTGGCCCCATTTAAAATTTTATGTCCAACAGTACCAGCTACACAATACCCTGGCATTATCACCTGTATATACAAAATCTTATTTTATATTCAATATATAGTGTACATGATCGTGAGAGCACAAATAATAAATTCAACTAAAAACAATATGGGTAAGAAGGGTTTCTGAACTCCAAATATATTCACCAGGAAGATCACAAATACTGAAACACAACTCATGTCCAAATATAAATTTACCTTCATGCCTCCCCCCCCCCCTAAACTTCTATGTTTTGGAATTGCTATTTTATGAGTGAACTTATTAATTGTATATATTTATGTAGATCAAAATATTGTACAATGATTTTTTTTTTGGTTCCAAACAACATTGGATAATCCTTTCTACATTCAAATTTATAATCAATAAAATGGATGAGTGAATTCATCATGTCCTATGGAAAGTCTTACAAACTACTGTAAACTAACTAATTTTTGTAAACGATTTATTGTGCGATCTTCAGGAACATGAAAATATTGTGAAAAGAAATCCTTATTAATATTTCTTACTCTAATACAATAGTTGCCAACCTCTGAGAATACAAAATCATGTAATTACACGCTTTTTAGTTTGAAAAAGCATGTAATAATGCACAACTAGATTATTTTCAGATCTAAAATTCATTATTAAGGCATAGTTAAAATAGCTATTACTGGCAACCCTTATCATACTCAATGTTGCTTGTTTGGCAGATTTCAAGACATATCTGTGTGGTTCATAGTCATAACACTCATTATATGAATTAAATTTGCAACATATAGTAGCGAACAAAAAGTATCATTTGCAAGTTCTGATTTAAATTCTATAAGATTTTTTTTGATAATTGAAAATGCCCTCACACTATCTGCATTACTAATAACAGAATCACTGTTACAACAAGTAACATACTTGAATGCGTGTTTGCATGTGAAAATTGAACTTGGCCTGTACACGCTGTGTAAAATGTCAAAAAAGTGTGTATTACACGCTAAAAGTGACTATGTAATACCATAGGTGTTAACCTGTAAGAAGGACTTTGTGGGAGATCTCCCTCATAGCAGGTTTTGTTTGTGGGAGGTTTTGCGTGACAATCTTAAACAGGCATCTTTTGTTATTATAATTGTGAATAAAAGATAATTTTTAAAAGAAAACTAAGTTATAAGTAGATACCATTATAAGATTAATTAACTAAAACAACATAATTAACACTTTTGGTTGGCTTCTATTGTCATATTGTGTAAATAATGATTGTTTTCAGTATGTATAAAGCAGTAAAATAAACATTTTTGTATTAAAACAACAATTTTTTCTTAAAATATTGTACTATTTTGCAAATGTGGGAGATTGGGGAGACTTTTTCTCTCTGTGGGAGATTTTGGTCTCCCACGAGGGAGAAACTTCTCTAGTGGGAGAATGGGTGAGTTAGTGGGAGTCTCCCTCGCAATGTGGGAGGGTTAACAGGTATGGTAATACAAATGCATGAGCAGAAATCGGAAATAGTGAAAATTAGTTGCCGTGAAATTGACTGGAGATACTAAACAGGAAATAAAGTATCCTGGAAAAAAAGTTTCTTTACAGTATATTACAGACACAACAGTACTATGAATATTGACAGTTTCTATGGTTACATTTATACATACAATGTAAGTTTAAGCCAAGAACCAACTTATTTAAAACTTTCTTACCATATTACTATTATTTGGTGCCCATTTTTTGAAAATCTGTAATGACAACCCAGCATGCAACATTCCTGGTGTAGCAAAAACAACCATTGGTCCAGGATTTTCTATGAATGCCCTGTCAAAGGGCTGAAAAAAAATTAACAGATGCTCTTGTATATATGAATATATTGAAATTAAGACGATCAGTTTTGCACACACAAATAAAAAATAATAATATAGAAAGGCACAAATAAAACATATAATGTAGGTACTGGTGGTAGGGCCCGCCAAATATTGTTACATGTTGATCTGGAAGATGGATACTGACCTTAGTCAGTACAAAGAACAATACTGGGAGAATAAAGGGCTACGCCGAGCGCAGCATGATATGACCGCAGCATGTCGTCCACTGAATTTTGAAAAAGTGTAATTTAAAGTGAGTATGGACATAGGAAAGAGCTTGACACAATAATTAGATGGACGCAATAAGGAGATTGACCGAGTAATTAGCTGGACACAAACTAGGGAAAATAAAAATTAGCCCTTATGACTCCTTATGATTCCTCTTTGACCCTCTATAGCTCAGGAACGGTAAGAGCTACGCCCAATCCATTGACATGATACTGAAAGCTTATAACAAAGAGGAATCAAAAGAAAAAAATCCCATCGAAATGCGATGAAAAATAAAAATTTAAGTTAATCTGTAAATTTAGGATTTTGGCCCCCTTTGGCCCATCATAGCTCGGGAACGGCAAGAGCTACGTCAAATCCGTTGAAATACTACTGAAAGCTTACATCAAGTAGAATCCAAAGAAAAAATCCCATCGAAATCCGACGAAAAATAATTTTTTTAGGTTATCTGTAAATTTACGATTTTGGCCCCCTTCGGCCCCTCATAGCTCTGAAACGGTAAGAGCTATGCCAAATCCGCTGACATATAACTGAAAGCTTACATAAAGAGGAATCAAAGAATAAAATCCCATCGAAATTCGATGAAAATTAAAAATTTTAGGTTATCTGTAACTTTACAATTTTGGCCCCTTTCAGCCCCTCATAGCTCCGAAACGGTAACAGCTACGCCAAATCTGTTGTCATACTACTGAAAGCTTACATCAAGAGGAATCCAAAGAAAAAATCCCATCGACATCCGAAGAAAAATAAAATTTTTAGGTTATCTGTAAATTTACAATTTTGGCCCCTTCAGCCCCTCATAGCTCGGAAACGGTATGAGCTACGCCAAATCCGTTGACATGTTACTGAAAGCTTACATCAAGAGGAATCCAAAGAAAAAAATCCCATCGAAATCCGCTGAAAAATAAAATGTTTTGGTTATCTGTAAATTTACGATTTTGGCCCCCTTCGGCCCCTCATAGCTGGGTAAGGAAACAAGTTACCAAAAATCTAAAAGTAGAGCGCTACAATAATTTTTCATTAGGAATCCTTTGGAAAAAATTGCATCAAAATCGGACTAAAAATTAAAAAAAATGAAATTTTTGAAATTCGCCCCTTTTGGGCCCCATTTATCTCGTGAACTGTACATGCCACGTGAAATCCGTTTGGCATAATCCAGATTGGAAATTTTCTAAGGAGTTTACTGAAAGAAACCCCATCAAAATCCGATAAATAATAAAGATTCTACAGTCAAATACATGTATGTGAAAACAACCAATTTAACCCCTTTTGGTCCCTTTTTCTAAAACGGGCGGGGCAAGGAACATAAAATTAAAGCCCGGGCTAAAGCATGTGCCAAGAAACATCATACTAAAATTTGAAAATGATCTGTTCACTGGAACCAAAGTTATGCTGTCCACAGACACAAAAATACCCAGTTTTACCCCTTTTTGGCCCCTTTTTCTGAAACGGGTGGGGCCATAAACCCAAAATTAAAACCCTGGATAGCCATTATGTCAAGAAACCACATACTGAAATTTGAAGATGATCCGTCCACTAGAAACAAAGTTATGCTGGCCACAGACGCTGACGCCGACGACTGCGCCATAACATAATACGACCGCAAAATTTTTGCGGTCGTAAAAAAATTGCCGCCATATTTGGATTGAAATGTGCCCCTAAACATGAGTATTTTGATTTTTCTGTTCTCAAAATAATCCTTCTTTCCAGAATTTTTTTTTCAAACTTGGCTCAAAGAGTTTTTAAAATTGGAGAATTTTTTTTTGAAGGCAAAGTTTCAGGATTTCCTGAATATGACACTGATAAATGAAATGCAGCAAGGGGAATTCCATTGACTTCATAAAATGTTATTTGTACCTTTTTCATTTTTGAGTAACATATTGTTCTTAGAAGTACACAATAGCAAAATGTCATAAAAATAACAATGCAAGAAGTCTTTAAATCATTGCAAACTTGAATTTGAATTTTTGGATATTTTTTGGCTCTTTATTGTTATAAGTGCTATATATTCTTTGATTTAGAGGAGAAAAAATTATTTCTTAGATCAAAATAGTTAACCTGCAAATCTTATAAAACCTTGACTTCATTTTGTCTGATTAAACAGTGCTGAAAATACTTTCTCCATTACTTTTTTAACTAGAACTTGATTTTTAGTGAAAAAAATGCAAAAAATAATTGATGCTAAATTTCCACGGTAACAAGATCAGTGACCTTATTTATCTTGTCAGTTTTGAATTTTTATTGCTTGTTTTACTAGAACATGAAGTGTGCAGGATAACTAGGAACTGCTGGGTATGATCCCGAGAAATTCACAAAATTTCATAGTCATAATCAATCTTGTAGAATTTGGTATTTTGACTTCTATACAACAAAACAATATCTTTTTAATTAAGGCTCTAATGATATACTTATCTTATGATTGGATAAGTATTACCATAGACCTAGATGCTTTGTTTTGGGTCGTTTTAACCTGGTGATGGGATGTTGTCTCCTTGACATTTACATCATTTCCTTTCTTTTCATATAAGGGTAAAGATATGATACTTTTTGATACAATACATTTTAGTGTCCATTTGTCAATTAAGCAATTATATTATAACACACTGAACATTCTGGACTGTAACTGGACTAAAATATCAAAGTAGCCAAAATCGAAATGAACAAAAATACCATGGTTCATTGAAACTTCTATAAATTGTTTCTCCCCTATTTTTTCATTATTTCTTAAAGTATGGTTATTGACCTACCTTTATATGTTTAAATTCAAACATGTTTCTCTGTACAAAGGTCTTTTTAATCTTCTGACTGGTCCATGTTATAAACAATTTGTAGTAATGGTTAGCCTGTGGAATAAACAGTTTAAGAAATGTTAAGACTGGCAATATCAGTGATTTAGCTAGCGCTCGTCACTTTCGCCATTGACGAATCTTTTTTGGAAGTGGCGAATTTTTTAAGCCTGCAATTCGCCACTTGAAATTTCCAAATATTAAAGTATTATGTCCATAATCTTTGTCACTGTAATCTAATTGTCCAAACTGACACTTTAATTACACCTGTAATGCTAATTGAAGGATTAG
Source organism: Modiolus philippinarum (assembly GCA_002080025.1). NCBI lineage: Eukaryota > Metazoa > Mollusca > Bivalvia > Mytilida > Modiolidae > Modiolus > Modiolus philippinarum. The sequence continues at coordinate 66,364 of MJUU01054361.1, read as the reverse complement.
TTCAGTTGTAAACAAACACCGTCGGCGATTTGTTTACCTGTGTTCCTGGCCTGTTATCATTAATTAACGGTCAATCAGAGGTAACCTGCTCACCTGTATGGCAATTAACTATCAGTTGTTTAAAATTATTAATGTTTTGAACATTTAAATCTTTCTTTCAGCAGAATTTCCATAATTAACAGGTCAAACTTCCCCTTTGAATTTTTTTTAAAAGATCACGTTTTTTGAAAGTTGGGTTATTTCCCTTTAATGATGTCTTTAAAATGAATTTATTTTTTTAGAATTGAACCTATGCTGATATTTGCTCTGGTAATTATAACAGAAAATTCATATTTTACCACTATTAAAGCTTAAAAGGTGTTTATAAACAGCATTTGTTTGATATTTTGCAAAATAATTTCTTTTATAATACAAATTTATAGAAAGTTTTATGTGTAATAAGTTATAGAAAGTTTCACTTGTCAAAAACAATTACTTAAACATTACCTCTGTCTACTTTGCAAGAGATATGATGAATGAATATATCACAGTTTCACTGCTAAAATTCTGTACAGAAAGAGCATTAAAAATCTGGAATTATGATGTGCATGTTTAAATACAACCAAATACAGAAAAATATAAATCATAAAATTAGTATTTCATACTACACATTGCGCCGCGAAATTTATACGCAAAAGTGACTAATGGTCTCAAAATCCTAGCTAAATCCCTGCAATATACTTCAATATGAATATTTTATTAAGTTCTTTTTATCGGTCAAATATTTACACTTTAGTTTCCATCCTGATGTGAGGTTACTGTTATGCACTGATCTCTCTTTTAACTAATCTGTAACTTGAGGTATGGTCTGGTCAATACCCGCTGAATATTTATTTTTTTTCACTTTATATCTTAAAGGTTTTTTTTATTAATATATTTTTTTTGTTTTAAAGTTGTAACAACATAAATTCTTAGGGCAATTACTTTATGCTGGCCTGATAAATCAATTTTCTTTTGGAAACTTGCATTACATATAAACATGTGAAAATTTTGTTTAAAACAAGAAATGTATAATATCCCTTATGCAAACCTCTGTCTTTAGTTGATTTTGGATTTTCATTTAAACCTAATTGAATTTTGTTAACTTTAAGCTTTAATACATTTTTCAATTTTTGATATCTGATTTGATGTACACTGAATAGACAGAAGTTTTTGAAATTGCCATCTACAAAAACTAAATTAACAATAATTTAGGTAATTATCTATCTAGATACATGTATATGTACATTAAAGTTATTATAACAGACACACAAAAGAGCTTTTCACTATAAATGCGTTCCTATGATTTTGAGAGGAAAATAAAAATAGTTCCTGCAAAAATTATGTCGGAGGTCAATTAATTAAGGCATCATATATATTATGATGTTGCATTTTACCCATTCAAAAGCGTATGAGTGTGTGTGCAAAATTCAGGACTGCAGTTATCATGAAATGGGTTTATTAAGACATACTTGTGCACTAACATGCCAAAATAGTACAAGATAACAAAATTACAAAAGAGAAAAGGATATAATTAGAAACACGGAAATCATTCATTCTGTGATAAATAACATTCCTGTATTTAACATCTGTCAGTGTCCTCATGTAACAATAAAAATTTACGTTAAAATTGAAATTGGAACATGTTTTCCACTGAAATCTGATCTCTGGGAATATGACATGAAATCTTGTTTGAAATGTCATTTATTTTTGTAGAAGCTACAACATCCCGGTACTAGTTATGTACCCCGAAGTCCCAAAATTGAATGAAACTTACAGACCCTATAGGTATTACAAACCTTTTCTGTTAATCCTAAAGAAAAGTAGATTGGCACTTTCAAATTCATTCTGTCCCAATAACTCTCCAATAATATACATAGTTCTTGTGCTCTGCCAAGTGCAAACACAGGAATCAGAACCTTGAAAAAAAATTGATTTAAATATAGTTTGCTTGCAAAAATGTGAACAGGATAAGATACAGTTATAACTTACTTTAAAACATTTTCGCTATATGGCAAAAAAAAATCTACTCTGTAGGTCTTCATTTTCTGTTGTCTTTATTCCTGACTTAAGGTAGATAGACACTCTTGCGCTGCGTGATTCAATGCGCTGCGCAATTCAATTGCACATTAGAAAATTAAAGAGTCGGATACGGGTTAGGTTAGATTTTGGACCGGAACGGTAATTTGATGGCTTTTCCTTTGTGACAGCATGATTACAGGACAGATGTGAAACGTCATATTTAGTTTACTTTGCCGTGAATTAACTCCCTTTTCCCTTAAATAATGTTTAATCCGGAAACTTTGTAAAATATCTCTGTTAATAGCATGGCGATATATTCATTTTTTTTATTGTAACCAATAAATTACATCATAAACTAACTTTTCACAAAAATACATCAAATTCTCATGGATAAAAAGTAAAAGTAAATTTGCCTTTCCATATTTTCCCCGTGCATTCTACAATGTATGTATAATTTGGTGAAAAATGGCTAAAAATGAGTAAACTTTGAACTCAATTCTAAAAAATGCAAGCACTGTGACAAATACTTTTTATTACAGATTTTGGGTAAGTAGGATTGGTTCTTCAATTGTGCAGACTTACAACAAAATCTCATGGATATGAATATTACTATCTATCTACCTTAAAGATTTTTACAAAACTGCAATGAAGGGACATGGTATGCCTCAATGAAAATAATTGCTACAGGCCGTGTGTTCCCTACCTAAGTTCTATTCCATTAAAAAGGATGTACCAAGGATGGAAGGCAGAAAAGAAAATTCTTGTGGGTTCTTGTCCATTTTGTATCTTATTGCTATACTCATATTTGTCCATTACCCTTGGTTGTGGGGGTAGTTCAAAATTGCCTTCCAAACCTGGTACATGCATTTTAATGGAAAAGCCCTTATAAATGTTGTGACTGGTACTGACAAACATGTACAGTGCAAACTCAGGTCAACTCTAACATCTTAATGATCAACATTAAACCATCATAACATTAGACAAAACTACGATAAAAATGGAAACCATCTTAAAAACATGAAGATACATGCATGTAAATAATAAGGATCTATCACATGTAAAAAGAAATGCAATAACAGTGAAATATTTTGTATAATTCTAAAGAAACAACCTAGAAAAAAAATTTGGAATTTAAGTAAAACTATGAAATTCTGGTTGATACAGCTAAATCATGAAGAGCAAAAACATAGTGATTTTTTTTCAGCAGCAATTTACCAGATTTTGTAAAAACATATTTGGGCCTGTCATTGATGGAACTGGCAAATCTATTTTTTCTGTCAGCCTTAAAATATTTTTGCCAGACCTATGTAAAAAGAATACCAACAACTTATGTTTTTCGCCAGCCAATGGCAGTCATCAGGATCATCACATGTCATAAATATGCTCAACCTAGCAGTTTTTTAGGCTCAGGACACGTACAGAACAGACGATTTTCACGAAGTCTTAGTAACCAATACAAACACATTATCAGAGTTTACCTCTTTAGTTTACCTCTTTAGTTTTCTGAATAGAAAAATTTTACCTTTCCACCTTTTTCTACACAGGAATGTACTTTCTTGAGAAAATCTCTCTCTCGACATCTTTTGGAATCTCGTATGGTTGTAGCATATGTGGATTCTGTGATTAGTAGGTCGGGACGACATTTATCTATCCATGCTGCACCAAGATGGCGATCTGGAGTCATGTTGTAGTCTCCCTGAATTCAAAAGAGAACATGTTCATTACATTTTAATCTCACTTAGTCAGCCATTTAATGGTCATAAATACAAAGAATCTATCTTTCAAGTAAATGATTATCAAGAACTAGAGAATGTGTCTATAAGACATGGATGCACCGCAGACAAATTTATCACAATAGATAACATAAGCCAATCAGAAAAAAAATGAATTGTCATAGTACTTAAACAGATGATTATTCAATAAATATTTGTTAAATTATGGATATTAACAAAATTACCCAACTGCAGTTTCAGAAGCATAAAATATTGGTCAGGTTATAAAATTATCCATGAATTACATAGTACTCACTATGGCAATTTATTTGTTTAACTCCTAGTTGTTAATGAATGGGACTGATGCAAATATTTAAGAAAGTCATTCAGGCATAAAATGTAGGTAAACGTCAACAAATTGTCCTTGAATTTGGTAGATCTCACCAAGATGAGTCATTTCATGAAACATCACAATGATATGTTGTGTAGTTGTTCAGAAATGGACTTGAAACACAAACCAGAGGCTCCCAGGAGCCTGTATCGCTCACCTGGGTTTCAGTTGCCACAATCAAGGTAACATTGTAAGTTATACAGTTGATCTTCAGTTTCTCAAACTTTCGTAGCTCAAACACCTCCTATATCTTTAGCTGTTTTTTAAGTCTGATCATGTTTTACTATATTTCTTTATTGGGCTTTTTTGACAAAAAAGTTCTTGCTAAGGACCACTTTCGACACCAGTTTTGAAGTTGAGATGTCATTTTGTTATTGGCAGTCAACAAACATTTTTCAACATCGGTTTTGAAGTCGCAACATCTATATCTACTTGGAAATCAAATTTCATTCAAATCGGACAATGTAGAATTATCCAGCCTTTTTTGGCGGCCATTTTAAAAATGGCGGTCAACGAACAATTTTTAACATCAGTTTTGAAATTATGACATCAAAACCGATTTGGAAACCAAATGTCATTGAAATCGGGCAATGTTGAATTTTCCCGCCTTTTTTGGCAGCCATTTTGAAAATGGCAGTCAACGAACAATTTTCAACACCAGTTTTGAAGTCGCAACATCAATATCTACTTGGAAATCAAATTTCATTGAAATCGGACAATGTTGAATTTTCCCGCTTTTTTTGGCGGCCATTTTAAAAATGGCAGTCAACGAACAATTTCTAACATCAGTTTTGAAGTTATGACATCAAGACCGATTTGGAAACCAAATGG